>ML792430.1:114332-147179 GCA_009831015.1 Picea engelmannii | reverse complement strand
TTTTACTTATAATGTAATATATTAATTTATATGTTTTGTTGAAACATGGTACTTGCTTGCAACATCAACTATAGATGGTTGTCATTGAAAGAAATCCATCAAGAAGATATAAAGTATTGGAAGAGAGAAATTCCTCGGCTAATATGTGAAATGCAAAAGTATCTACCTCTGGAATTTTTCAATGCACAAGAACACTACCTCATACACCAAGTTGAGAAGATTGAATTGTGTGGACCAGTACACACAAGGTCAATGTGGATGGTGCAGAGGCACCTGAAATCATTAAAGGCTTTGGTTAGACAAAGAGCACATCCCAAGGGTTCTATGGTGGAGGGATATATGATATATCAATCGATGGTGTATATTAGTCAATATCTTCCTAAATTAGCCTCAAATATGCATGTGGATCACATTTGGGATGTGAACTCCTTTAAAATTTTTGAAGGGGAGCACCTGTTGGGGAAAGGTAGAATGACGAAAGTAAAAGGTAATTAGGTTTATAATACATCTGACTTTTCCTTTTTATGTGTATCGTACTTATTTAATTTTTATGCTTTCATCAATTATTAATATTTTATACCTTGCTAACTAACATATATTGGTGAATTATGACTTTCTGATACAGTTGGTCGAGAGTGGGATGCACTACATATATACATTGCAAACAATCTTGATTGGATGAAGGTATGGATTGGTAGATGCACACAACGTGAAGGTAGGTTATCATGGGAGGGGGTGTCTACATTGGTTATAGAAGCTCATCGTAATGGAGATACCAATCTTACGAAGCAGGAAATTGATTTAGCACATGGTTTGAAAGATAAATAGGCAAGCATGCTATTCATCCAATATAATTTCATTATGTTATTTCATAAATTATTAATGTTAGTGTTGATGTGTTTTTCCCATCCATACATTACAAGTTATGTGAAATATGTTTTATGTGTCTGGCATATTGTAGTTGAAACATCACAAGGCTATGTGGTGCAATGGTTGTAAATTTCGCATCAAAAAGTTGGACGAAAAGAGGAAAAACTTTGATTGTGGTATAACTACAGTCTTCAAGGTCACTAATGTTTCCTCTAGAAGTGAAAAACATCCCGAAGTCTCTGAAAATCGATACTATGGGTATTTGGAGGACATACTTGAGTATGAATTTAAATCCTTCAAAATAGTTTTGTTTGAAGTCAAATGGTACAGGCTACGAATGAATGAATGTGATCCTGATAGAACTATTATTCTACATGATAACAGATTTACCATGGTTAATACAAGGTCATTTGAGCCAGGAACAAATCATTATGTTCTTCCAAGTCAATGAGAACAAGTCTTCTACTCAAAGGTTCCAGGTAAAGCAGGTTGGTCATTTGTTGTTAGGTATGATCCAAGAGGAAGGCCAGTAAAGTATAATATTGTAGAGGAAGAAAATGATCTTGAAGAAGAAGATGATGCAGAGGAACAGGTAGCTGATGTAGCAGATGTCTCATATGAAGAGCCTGAAGAAGATGAACCAAATGTACTAGTAGGAGGCAATGCAGATCTTGATGATGATATCCATGATGAAGATATATTGCTTGGAAATAAGTACATTGATGATGATGTTGATACGGTCAATCCTTACAACACCTTATATGAACCAAATGATATGGATGTTCAGTTCGACGAAGATGATCAACTAGAAGATTGATGAATGTATTGAAATGTTGAAATATTGTATATATAAGGTCAGAAGAGAAGGGAAAGTGGGCGCAAGTGGAAAGGGCAAGCTTAATTTGGAGACACTTTCTATTATTTTGAGTACACAACGTCAACCAAGGACAATACAAATCATGTAAAGGAGGTACATATTATTTACTTATTATTTATTATGTTTCTTGTTCAAAAAGTTCTAAAAGAAGTACATATCTCAAACCACTACACATGACCTCTCGAATTGATCTTGTGCCTTATACTGTAACAAGACTAGTTGTAGGAAAGATTCTTTGTGATTATGAAGAGTGCACTCTAACCTTTGTTGGAGGTTCTTTAATTGAAATGGAGAAAAAATAAGACTAATAGCAATATGGTAAGGAAAAAGGTTTGGTGTAGTACTCCATAGGATACAAAATGATTATTATAATTGATTTATTATCTGAGTTTTTTCAACCCTTCGGGGTATCACATATCTAAAGAGATGTACCCATATTACATATCATTGTGTTTTTTAGGTTTGAAATGTTGCTAATGTTTGGATTTGTGATGGATATTTTATTTGTATCCAATCATCTTGAGGGTTTGGGGAGAAAAAAAACCTGCCATTGCATGCAAAGAGATTTGGGGTTCCACCTTCAGCAAATTAGGCTAGGTAATGTCTTCAATAGATGGATGAGTAACCTCAGGGGTTCTAGATTCAACTTCCTCATCATAAATGTCCTTTGAAATGACCATAAAGAGTTTTTTCTTGGTGGTATGATGTCATTAAATCTACTAGGTGTGTTGAGGCCTCCACCATTTGGTCATCCAAAACCCTTAACCCTGATTGCAATTACCAATTTGCCTTACATTATGGCTTCCATTATAGTCCCAATCCTTTACTAATGCCTTCTTCTTGGACTATCATCCTTTGATATGGATATGAATATATGAATAGCAACATCAATGTCTAATTTCTCATCATCCACTAATCATTACTAATATAAGAAAGCATTATGATTACCTTTACTAACATGAGATAGTGTTTACATATATAAAATAATAAAACAATATACATTTATTTAGTTTTGAATATTTATTAATAGATAGTCATTTCAATAATAATATGCTTATTTTTTAAAATTCAAACCATTGCTAAGTTATATTATGATTACCTTTACTAACATACGTGAGTATATATATTAGAACATCCTTTGGCTCACTTATATGTGTGTCCATGGTAGAGACATAAACATGACAACTATTATGTGTGGCCATGGAAGAAAAATAGTCCATTTTCACTTAGTGAAAAGGTTATAGGACATAATATAATAACATTACTTCTAATAAGCATCAAGGGAACAAGAACAATTTATCATCCTATTTATCAAAGTAGGATAATAACTTTGCCTTCATGAGCTTATGTCTAATGCTTGTTCTTGTTTATGTTTTTATGAGGTATCGTTATAAATAGTCCATAACTTATGTTCTCACCCTACATACAAATAGTCCTTGTGATTATGATTTGAACAAATAATTTATTCTTTAAGGAGAATAAACCTTATCATTTGTTCTTTTGGTATAGAGTTTGAGTGGATCAAGTTGGTTTTGGAGTAATCATCGATTCCCTACAAGGAATATTTTGACTAGTACCTGCTTCATATAAAAATTAGATTTCTATGAGAAGTGAATAAAGTATTCTTACTTTTGGATTCATAACTTGATGGTATCATTACAGAGATTCATAGATTCAACTAATGTGTCTCCATTTGTCGAAGCCTCAACTATCCCTAAGTTAGTAGGCACATGGACCCCCTTATTTTAAACCTTTTCACTAAGATTCATATTTGAGCATGATTTTCTTGACATACCTTACTTTGATGAATTTATTTTGATTTGCATGAGAATTGAAGATACTAATTGATCACTTTTGACTTTGTTTTAAATGGAACTTGAATTTTCATTATGACTACTTGAGCTTAATTGGTTGCATGTGATGAAGTCTCTTATGCTTTGATGATAGTTTCTCTTGTTTGTCTGAGGCATGATTTTATTTTATTTATATATTTCTTTTGATGTAACATTGTCTTGGCTTATTGATGATATATGTGAATTTTATGTCTAACATTCTTTCATGTCTGTATGCATAGGTGTTCATGCCTAATTTTCACAAGTGATATTGAAATACAAATTAGAAATACAACCACTCAACAAATATCCTTTGAGGGCCTTTGCACACATTGTTTATAAATAAAATAAAATAAATAAAATAAAGAAATAACTTTTAAATTTAAATACAAAATAAAATAAAAAAATGAAAAATAAACAAAACATATAAAATAAAAAATGAAGGCATGTGGGCTCCTCACTTTCACCTGCACTTCTTGCACTTCACTTTAATCTGCAACCCGCACTTCACTTCGACCTGCAACCTACACGCAAACATATGATTGGCAAACAGAGCAAGCCCTGTTCTGTCTTCGGCCTGCAATTCAACCTGCAAGCAAACACCCGTGTTCTTGCTTCAGCCCGCACATCAACCTGCAAGCAAATAGACCAATATTGGTGAGAAAACCCTTGGCAAGCAAATCCTGAGGGCAGCAACGAAAAGAAAATCCTGAGGGTGGCGATGGAAAGCAAATCCTCTGAGAAGATCATGGTAAGGCTATTGAAGGAGTAGGGGTTAGCTTCTCATCCATTGTATCTTTACATCTCTGCATTTATGGATTCTCATCCAATTTTATGTGTATCTTATGCATTTTTGTATGCCCACCCAAAATAAAATGTCATTAGTGACCCCATCGAATCACATGAGCTGCATTAGTTGCAACAAGAACAAAATCATGTCTGTGTGCATCTTAGGTTACACCATGTTCATATACCCACGACAAGGGCTATTGTGACCTTTGTCTGCCTCCGCCAAGGCTGTCGTGGGTTGCCTAAGCCCTGCCAAGGTTTGTTGTGACCTCTGTCTACCTCCTCCTAAGTTGTTGTGACCTCTGTCTGCCTCCACCTAAGCTGTCATGACCTCTGTCTACCTCCACCTAAGCTGTCGTGACCTCTGTCTACCTCCGCCTAAGATGCCAAGTGCATTCCTTCCTATGTATTATCCACTGTATCATGGATTTATCTATTGAATAGAAACCCAAAATGTTCTTTGGAGATTATACCTGACAATATATCCTTCAACTTATTTGCAAAAAAAAATGGATATAAGATTGTAGATCAAATTACATAGTGAAATATGCCTAAACTCTTCAAAGTAATAGCATATTGTTTCTTGGGAATCAAGGCTATGAAGTTAGTTTTCACGACCCTTAGAAATTTACTTGAGGCCTTAGACTCTTGGACCACTTTAAGAAGATCCTCTTTTAGCGATTAAAAAAAAGGAGCGTGAGCGAGGAGAAGGAGAGGTTATCCCTTACCTTCACGTAGTTCAGGTAAGTGGCCTATCGGTGAAGATGTTGCACTATTTCCAATAACATTATCCCTCCCTAATCAATACCTTATGATATAAGGATGAGGCCTTGTCTGACTCCGGCCTACCGGTTTCCCTCAGAGTCAGATTCTGCATTAATCAAATAGAATTATTCTATCGATTATTCAAACGTTGGTTGAGTCAGTCACAACACAATTTATGACTCTCTATCTTGTTTAGGACACACTAGCATCCACTCGCGAAGCACCATGTCGAATGGTTGGGTTCGCTGTCGAATATGGTGAGCCTCATCCAGAGACAGGTGCAACCAAAATCCCCAAAAATCTTGGGACTTCGGGTACATCCCATAGATTATTCACTCCTCTATTTGTTGAACTTGCATCTGCACACGATCCCAACAACTTCTAGCAACCTAGAAATCCCACAACATATGCTATTGCTCACCAATTTGGAATGGTTGCAAATAGGGAAGAGAGATCGGTTTTCACCAACCAAGCCTTGAATGGAAGGCTTTGGTAGATAACCAGCCACACAAACACATGAATCCTATATGAAACCCACACCAACCACATTGTGCAACTATTTCCTATGATCTTTCATCCTTAGGCCTGATCTGAAATATCAAAATACAGTGGTAGTAGTTCACTTCATCCCAATTTCACCAAACAACCCAAGAGAAAAAGTGCTTCAATACCACAATGCTACATCCCTTATGGCACACTTTTCTAGGCATATAACATAAATGAATTCTCTTATTACAACAGATCATAACAACAACAAATCTTTTATCAGGGGAAAGTGACCTCCTATCATCAATGCTAGAACTGAAGTTGTGTAAAAAGGTCCCATTCCTGCAAGTGACTATGCAATGAACTCATCTTGATCCCTTTCTTTTTCTTCTAGTCTCCTTATTTCTTCTTCTTCTACCTATTTTTTCTTTGTTTCCTTCTCCTTTGCTTTTCTTTTCTTCCCTTTTTCTTATTTCTCCATTATTTCTTTCTTTGTTTCCTCCTTTATTATTTTCTCTTCAACTACCTTTAGTTCTTCCACCCCCTTCCTCTTCTCTTCTTCAACCCTCTTGGAGGCTTCCTCTTGTTTGTTTGTGTTCTCCTTAGATCTAGACTATGTCGATGGATCCTTTCATTTAGTGCCCAAACATATTAATACTTCATTAAGAATGGTGTCTTCTATATACACCTCTTCATCTCTCCAGGATTCATCTGCATATACCCAGGTGTACTTTAAAACATTCTAATGTTTCTCCACTACCTTTTTGGCATCATTTCTTCTGAATATATTATTGAAAAATTGGAAATAGATAATAGATTTAGATTCTTATTTAGACTCTTTGATATATTTCAAATAGTAACCTTCAATGAATAAATGAAAGGGAGGCTATGGGGCTTTCTTTGCATTCACATGCATTGCACTGATTCAATTAATATAGGTTTCATAGAACACTTATTATAGCAACAACTTATCCATGGTAAATATGGGGAAAATATGAGGAGTCTTTGTTCCACCATATATCCACAAGTTGGTCCCCTTTTCCATGATGTGTTAGTCCCCGAGTGTGGATACTGTATCCAAATATTTGTCATACATACATTTTTTTTACTCCCTGTGGATGAATGCATATAATGGCCTCATAAATTCTTCACATATATTCACATAAATACTAGTATATTTATATTCCCACAACACTTTTCAGTAAACATGAATCGGGGGATGTTTAGGGAGCCATTCCCATCCCATTATTGGAAAAGTGTTTATGGAACATAAAACATCTAAAAGATAAGAATAAATGTAGAAATATGAAGGTTTCCCAATATTTGTATCTTTTTCATCTATGATAGCTTTCTTCATGTTGGAAGAAAGGATATCTACCTGATTGAAAATAGTACCAAGGGAAGTTACCTATTGTATTAGAGGCACCTAAGACTCTCAGAATTGCATTGCATCATTCTCTCCACATACCGTGGCAATAAAATTAGCTACCACTTTATAAGGAGGCCTTAAAAATTGTGTGGGATATGAACTAGTATCCCTTTCATTTCTCTTTCCTTTCACCCACCACTTACTCATCATGTGTAAATCCAAGTCTATGGTGGTGATACATTCTCCAATCAAGAAAATGATCAAGGCAGAGCCAACTTTGCAATCTACTTTCATTTTCTCTTTTTCCTAATATTTCCACTTAATCTTGTCACATTGATAATGCACCCCTCACATGATACATCACATCCAAATTGAGGTGCAACAATTCATATCACACCAAATATTAATTTCATGTGATGTGTTTCATTTGAGATTTTTATGGCGATGACATTTCAAACCCAAACATATTTTAGGAGAAACATGTCACATGTTCAAAAAAATATAGATCGCAAGGAAGAGTGAAGAAAAGTTATGCATTTTCTCAAAGTAAACAAGGGAGAAAAAACCTTTGAAAGGTAGGGTTTCTTAGTAGGGGAAACTCTTCATACCTAGCCAAAATGAGAGACATCAGCAAGTTTCAAAGAAGGTAAGTAAGAACACAAACTGAGGAGAATCAAATAACCTTAGTAAATGAAGAGGCAGGGCCCCCTTTTGGACAAAATATTGTCAATTGTCAGTCTTTGCAAAATTTTAGGAAAAGGGGGGTTGTTTCTTGCTCAATAATTGGTGACATACATGGTCATGAAACCATGAACCTTTAACGCTGATTCTTCAATATAATAGGTATTTCATAGAAAATCCTATATTTCCTTTCATGAGTCCATAAGAAACAACCCTATGTTAAATTTGTAAGTACTAGATCTCATACATGTCACATGTTCTTTGAATTTTAAGGGTCATTTATGGAAATCTACATTCCATACTTAGTTTCCTTTCATGGATCAACAACATAATTTCTCAAAGTGTTATTGGTGTTCTATTTTTATAGTTTACTTATGTCATTTGATCATACTTTATTGGTTTTTCTACACTTCCTGTTTTAGTATGGTATTGATCCTACTTTCGATGGAAGGGCATGTTGGACCTTTGGAAGCTTGAGAAAATTGTAAAGAGGGAAAAAATATATCATGGGGTCAATGGCCTCTTCTTCATATAATATGAAGAAAGGAGAAGCCTAGGGATTCCCTTGGAGTGACCCTATCAACCCACACTAATACATATAGGCTAAAAAATTGGCGAACTATTATGATGATTGTGATAAAATCAATTGGGAAAAGACAAGTCAAACTAACATTTTGAAAAGCCATACCTTGGGCGATGTATCTTGTTGATCCTTTCAAAGCAATTTTTGAAGTAAGTGACTCAATAGAGGTTGCACCCATTCATTTTGCAATCCCAAAATATGTTACATGGCTTGACATGTCTTCATCTAGTTGGCCTCAAGTGAGCTCCCCGACATCTCCATCCGCCTGATTCATTCTTGACACTAAGTCAATTTTCGAGTTCTTACCACAGGTCGCGAGTCTACAAAATTTTCCTAATTCACGTGTCTGTGACCACGATCTCATTTATCTGACCAAATCCTCATACTTAGCCAATTGTTTACATATCTCCGTGGGTTTGTGGGTTCACTCTCATTTATTCACATACTCTCGATTATCCGCCACTTCATTATCTCCACAATGTCTTGAAACTTAGTCATTTTTTGAGATCTATTGTGTTGATGTTGCAAATGAAATGGATTCTGCATGGAATAGTTCTTCATGTATACAAGATGAGATGGTATCTATATGTGTCCTGACACATGGCATCTACAAAGATGCTTTTTATGGCACTAACGTGGACTCCTTCTGAAGTGGCACTCATCTGACTAGACACGTGGCACTAATGAGGTTTCTATCATGGCGCTAACGTGGCTGAGATGGCCCACCAGGTATTGGTCCCTAGTACTTTGACCTTAGCCATTGATTTTCGGATATGAACGATCATGATTTAACGGGTTCTGGGTCCATCGTTCTCCATGAAAAAAGTTAACTATGTGTGCAAGGTTCCATGACTTGCCTGTTTTCATTCAAACTAAGTGATAATACCTTTTCATTATAAACACTTTGAACATGATTTACCCAATGAATTTGGGATAAATCCTTTATCATTTCTTTAATCATACCATTAAGATCTTTCTTTGTCGGGCTCAGTACGTGTTCAGGCTTCTTCTGCGCTCTCGGACTATGATCACTCATCAATGCAGTCACAAAAATTCTTCATCTAGAATTGTTCTCCTTCGAATCCCATTCATATTTAGCTTATTCTCACAAAGAAATTTACACTTTTTGTACACGATTCTTGCAACTCAAAAACTCTCTACTCTCTTCTTCCTCTATATGGTCCAATTCATATTCTAGATGCTTCCTTTGTTCATCTAGTTTGATTCTCAGAAACTCCCTCGTCATATCTCGTTCCTCGATTTATTCAGGGTCATTTCTTTCCTCTTTCCTTTATTCACATAGAGTAGATATGCAGAAACTCATTAACACAATGCATGGAAGCATTCATAGTCTCCCCCTTTCATTAACAACAATTAATCTCCCCATGCCTATGATATCAATAACATCCATGACTATCACAGTCATGTCTACCTTTGACATCAATGACAACACAATTTTCAACAATATGCATGTGTGTTTTAGCATGTTTCATGCATTTTAATTTAATGTTATTAGAATTTTTTTATGGGTTAGTAGCGGGGGTACTACATTACATCATTTCAATGTTTTTCTCTTATGTTCAAGAAAACAAATTAAAACACACTTTTTTTTCTTTTACAAAAAGAAATATAATTTGGTATATTTCGTTTGATTAAGAATATACCTATTGTTTATGAACCTATTGGCAGCAATAATACAATTGTCATTTTTTAAATAATCTGCATAGCTGCCTACACATCGTCTATGAAAGTTTACTACTCTTCATAAGCATTTCTTCAAACGATAGTTATAAATCGTCGCATTTTACCTATCATCTATTCATGCTACGTTTTCATGACTAAAAGCATGAAAACTCACAACTATCATCATCGTTTTATTTTAAATTTTCATTGAAAGCATGTCGTTTATGATAGAATTGCGATTTCTTTCTATGGACATATTGCTCTCATTGTTTATGATCGTTTCGATTCTAAGAATGCCTAAGAAACTTATGGTTGTTTGAATGAAAGATCCCCATCATTTGGTATTTGATTTTTTTTATTAATTTTGGTTTGATGATTGACCGTACTTCTTTCATGGAAACTTTGGTTTTTCAATTTTTGTAAATCACCTATCTTTGCAATTAAATTTGGATGCGCGCATAGTGTTTTAAAAGTACTCTATCCTAGCATGTACCCAATGCCCATGTGGCATACATAGTACATAATGCCATTACTCCTGAGCATGGTCTCGGGCTTCACGATTTTGCTCCCACGCATTGTGATTAACACTTTGCCCATCGTTTGAATTGTCACAGCATTGTTTTGATAAGGATCAGGCCTCTGGTTCTGTGGTCTTTTTCCAAACCCTACCTATGAGTTATGTGTTAATTCCCATCCATTCGGCATGGCTCCAGTGGTAAGGGTCGAACCAAACGACGTCCAGACTCTGCTTTCGTATGACAATGCTAGGGAAGATTTGGAAAGAAACGGTTGGCATTTGTTCATTGAAAAATTTCAGGGCTTTAACCTCCAGGTCACCTAAACATTTTCCTTAACCTTTGATGGTTGTAGGGAAAAAATCAGTCTGTGCAATTGGAAGTAACTGAAGAGTTCCTAAGCTAACCCCGTAATTTCCTTCCAGAGACACGTTTTTACAAGAGCTATTTTGAGCAAACGGTTTTGAATTAGATCAAACCCTTGAAAACCCAGAACCGAAATGAGCCCTTTTACCTTAATAGTGGGCAGTTTCCCCTAAAATTGGATCGTTCTAGAGATATAGATCGTCCTTTAGAGGTCAAATATCATAATTTCTTTGTGGCTGAAGTGAGCGTTTTGGTCTGTTTGCAAGTGTTGAAACGTTTATTACCTCTCCAAGCCCATGTCTTAGCATCCCACAACACCCCTCTCACCCATCCAGCCATGTATCTCAGCCTCCTACTGTGAACCCTTGATCAATCCGAAGGATATTCAACCAGTCTGTCAGCAAGTTATACATCTACAAGACATGTGATATTTAAAAAAAAAGTAGAAGCAGCTACATCCATTATGATTCGGTTTGTGATTTGAGGTATGAATTAGTTAGCATAATCGTTTGTTGTTTTTAAAGTAGGATATTTGATTTGATTAGATAAACTATTTTATTATTAGAATCAGTTTCTTTTATTTTTATAAAATAAGATTGCATGTGCTATTATAACTAGCTACAGAATCGTAAGATTCTGTAGCCAGTTAAGTGAATTCGAATTGTTTGATTTGATGATTGAAGACATATCTGAAATCTTCTTATTTTCATTTATTTTAAGGAAGATTAAGGAGTCCATCATTTTTAAGATGATAGGAGACACTTCTGAAGATCTCCCATCCATGTCTGTTATCCATTTTGATAGAAAAAATTAGACTCTTGATAGTTTTGATATCTAATGAAATCAGGGAGGTTGCATCCCCCATATTTTTGAAACAGATTTGATATTATCAACAGGAAACAGTTTTGTTTCCTAGAACCTATATAAGCATGTTATTTTTTAAACATTGCATGATCTCAGCCTGGGGCAGGACTATGGATTTTTCATTTACAGACTTGAATGGAATATAATACTCATCACAGCTTTAGCTTTTTTGTATTGTATTTTTATTCAAGTCATGTTCATTTCAATTTGTAAATAGATTATGATTGATTTCGTTGTCATGGTTTACTACAAGTTGGTATGATAAAAATTTATATATTGTCCATGTTTCGTGTTCCATATTTAACACATAGTAATCATTCGTCCAACTTGAATTAAGAGATTTATGTTTAATTTCGATTGAACATTTACATGCAAGTTCTCACAGGAAGAAGTATCTTATTGTGGCTGCTTGTAAAATTATGAGATTACTGTGACTGCACCTGTTATGTGTTTTATAATTCAAAACTCCATCATTTTTTCTTCACATTTATTGGGAGAAATCTCAAGATATGTCGCAGGTTTACCTCATCAGATAAAGGTGGCTAGACGTTACACAAAGAACAAGATATTGGATGCAATAACAGGTCAGCTTATTATTTTGATTTCATTAGTTTAATGAATACATAAGTTCTTGTAGTTAAAACATCTTCTACCTTCTGTTATTTCTATTTTTAGTTAGACTGTTTGATATTCGATTTCTCGAGTATAAACATCTAAGAAAACAAATCAAAAAGATTAGATAATAATTTCATTGTTGTTTAAAAGATTGATTTACATTCGATTTTCACAGATTTAGATTAAAATTCGTAAACTGTATATATTGTATATATATTATAAATACAATTATTATACATATAGATTGTACATATATACATTTAAATGTAATTACATATTTTAGTAATAGTTATTTATTAGGTTATTGTTTTTCCATTAGTTATTTTCACGTTTTTTAGGACTTAGATTGGCCAATGGAGCCACTAAACCCGTCGGAGTGAATTAATCCAAATGGCTTGGGTTAATTGGACAACCCCGGACTGGATTCACTCCTCCAGTTGACGAGCGGTCAATTTCACCCATCAACAGAACCCTTGATAGAACATTCTTCTATAGGTTCATGTACCAATGGTTCACCATTTTCTGCTTGAGAAACATTAATGAAAATTGAGTTGAGTATTTGATAATCCTTGTAGAAAATTATGGCATGAGAAGAATATCTTGATATATTCCATGTGAATCTGAACTTATCACTTGATAATGTATTTCCAATTGCAACAACATCAATATTTCCTTGATTTAGAAATAGAGGAGTATCTTCAACATCCATAAATGGTGTCTCTAGAAGGAGAGGAGTATCTTCAACATTCATAAATGGTCTCTCTAGAAGTGTAAGATTATATTTATGATAAATGAAATTATCATAAAATAATCTTTTTAAGTTGGAATTATCATAAAACTAGAATGGTGGAAAAAAACAATGTAATTACTATACCGTTTTATAAACATGATATATTTATGAACCTAAAGTGTTGATAAGTGTCTGATAATACCATTCATGTATTCCTCTTGTTGTATGTTCTCAACAATGCATGTCAATCTACACTTTTTCTCGTGCATTATACATTATGTAAATACACTTATAGCATAAAAAGAAAGAACCATTCCACCTTGCTCTACAAAAGTTTCAAGTATATTATTCCAAAATGAAGGCTTCCTTTCATTTTTAAATGGATGTTTCTTCCTTCCTAAAACATCAACTTCCTTAAAAGAAGGCATATGATATTTTTTCTCTTTAGCTTCATTCTCATCATATATAATCTCCATAGTTTGACTTCTATCAAATGTTTTATATTTTTCTTGGTGATATAATCCATGTAACATAATGATGGTATCTTCTTTGTCATATGTGTTTTTATTTTTGAAAATTCTGAAATCACAAATTTTAAAAGAAAAATTGTTGTTTGTTTGTTTGAAGTATAACTTGATAGCCTCAACAATAAAGTGACATTTTATTGGATCAACAGGAAAAACACAAACACGTCTACCCTGATTGTTTCCCAATATGATAAACAAGTACTATGTCAACTAATTGTGACTCCAACCGGTAATCACTATGCATAAATTGAGAACCAATCAATCAATTTGTAGTGTAGTCATATGTGATCATAAATTTCCAATGGAAGGAGAAATGAACTTAGATAAGATGAAAATCCTGAAAAATCATATGACATTGGAAGTGATATCCTTTGTACTCCATTCTTTTGTGCTATGTACATACCCAATATTTACCCAATATTTCTTTAGTTTGTTTATGAATATTTTGAGAATCATCAACCTATTTTTTTTCTTTGGTTTTTCAAGTTGATAATCATCATCTATCTCTTGCATTTCACCAATTTTAATCATGAGGTACATCTATATATTGTACACTTCTAGTATATTGTTTAAGTCTACTTTGAGAGATATATGATTGTCAACATCATAGTTTCCATGTAACTTGATGCAAGTTTGAGAACATGTCTCTCTACTTTAATCTCTTGTAGTATCCATTTAATGCCTTTATTGTCACCCCTTCCTTGACTAAGTTACTTAGCTAGACACTATCATATTTTAGTCTATCTCCTAATACATCTAGATCTACATCCTCCACCCCCCTTATACACCTAAAAAAACTTGGGGTGTATTTATATGTACTATTGGGAGTGAAATCTTCTTGTGATGCCTTTTCAGAAAAACATGTCATACCACCATTCCTATACAAGTAAAAAATGTTGAACCATTTATTCCATATTTCATGAGGAGGATACAAAAAGGTCGACTTATCCTTAATTTTTCTATCTTGTTTCTTTAAAAATTTCTCTTACACTTTTGATCAAAACCCTACAATGTAGATCATAATTGTGAGAAAAATATTTTAATTGAAGTCTAAAATCAAATAAATTCAAGGACAAAAGATTACCATCCATTCATAAGAAGTTTTGTTTTCCCTCCCAGGATTCTTTTCCCCCTGTTACGAGGAAAATCTCTCTATGTCTAGGGGTAAACCACAACAGACAGAAATGACTACATAAATCAATTCTAATATCAGGTATGCTATATAAACAAATATGCTAGCAATACAAGACAAAAGGCCTACCTCGTCCAGACGTTCGATGAAGTCCACCATTGAGCACTTGACTCAAAGCAATACACCTGCAACTTGTCCTCAAAAACCATGAAATACAAGAATATGGTGATAATATGTAATGTTAGCACATTCAATAGCATAATCTATCAACATTCATAACAAAATGCCCATGGAATAACAATTCAAATATTTGCAAGATATTAATTGGACGAGAAAGGACTATTTATATTAAAATTTAATCAACAAAAGTGAATGAATTACAAACTTCCGTGTCGGCACGGTTCGGAACCGAGAAACTAAGTCCCTTCCAGTTGGGCCTCCACCACTTCAATCCTCCACCAAAGGAAAGCTCATATAAGAGAGACAATGAGTTTCTCAATCAAGTAGGGAAGAGCTTGGGGGATGAACAATGTGTTCAGAATTAAAAGGACAAAGGGATGCAAACTTAATATGAAGTGAATAATTTCTCGAGAGTAAATTTTCTCTGAAAGTTGAATTCTTCTAATCTTTTTCATAGCTCGGATTTGGCCCATTTATAGCCTTCAAGGGGAACTAAAGTTCTGAGTTAGAACGTTTCCAGTATATGGAAGGTCAAGGATCATGGATCTCGTGACGTGACATGGAAACCCGACACCATTTTTTAATTTTGGGCACAAAACCCAATGTATGTGGGTTGTAGTGGTGCAACTTGTGTATATGCATGTTGTACAATAGGTAGGGCATGTATATGTGGAAAAATAATATTTTTAGCTCTGGGATTTGCAAAAAGGGACTTCAAGTCTGCATAGGGAAATGGAAAAAGGCCCTCTGTGCAAGTTTGCATAGGGTGAGGAAAATATTTCTATAACATATACCCCCTAATGTGTGAGGTTATAGGAGTATCTGTGATGGATGAAATACATTATAATACCTAGAAGTGGAGTAATGGGGACCCAGCTAGAAGAACTAGTTGTTCATGAGAATATTAGAATATGTATTGACTTTGCACACATGGCTACCAATTTGAATTACACTGCAGATCCATGTGAAAATATACCAAACAGTTGTCCATGTCCATGAATAGGAAATACGAAGGTGGCTACATGCCAGAGGCTGTCATAGTCACGAACAAGGCCCAGTAAAACCAATCTCAAAATCAATCTGAATATATCTGTATACAATGGAGTACTATCTGATCTCCCATGATCAATGAAGTCACATAGGTACTGATCCAATGAAAGGTATCAAAAACTCAGGAAAGTTGGGACTATGAATTAATGTCTTCAAGTCTTCTACACAATCCTCCAAAGGTGCAAGTTTGCATCATGTGAATAAAGGAGTTGAGGTCGAACACAATGAGACTTCGTTTAATTATCGGTCATTAAGGTATACTGTTAGCAAACGCAAGACAACCTATCGATAATGAAAGTAGGTATCAAGGCATTGCGTACATTCTTACAAGTGTGAATAGAGGTGTCGAGGTCGAACACTTGAAGAATCCATCGATCAGGAGACATTTATGTATTCTGAACTATCTATGGCGAGAGAACCTACCACTAATGAATACAAGCCTATAGGTACTCATAGAACTCTAGGTCTCGTCTCTAGAATAGATAAGTTGAAGTCGATGGAAGGAGACCTACTGAAAGGAGAGCACTAAGGCATCTCTCATCATTCGACATGAGGTACAAATCACGAGCTTGATGATTTGGAGGAAATCGGACGAAGAACATGTTCACGAACCAACGACCCTGTGCATCTTTCACGTGTGCCAGATGTAAGAGGTACATGAAAAAGACCCTCTGAATAGCATCCAATAAGGAAAATTGCTGACAAAGGTGAGGAAACCACCAATAAGGCTAATGGAATCCAAGACACTGCACAGATCCCAATGTGTGAATATATTTCTTGTTTTCGAACACAAGGGAAACCACCTAGTCAACGACCAATGATGAAATGTCAATTGTTGGGTTCAAGATTGCGTAGCAATGAGGAAAGTAGGACCAAGGTGCACAATAGGACTATAGGCTTCATGTAACTCTAAGACACACTGAGGGTATGGTCGACATGCAAAGTCAAGAGTTCTGAGGAATGGCTGACATAGGTTGATAGACATCCTTTGAACAAGAGCATGAGACATATGGAAGACTCTGGAAGCATAGACTCAATGATGGAACTTTGAGATGCAGGAGGCATCAATCAAACTCTCCATAGGGACTGGAAGAGTAACCAGTCGGGGGAGTAAACTCTCTGTAACGAGATCAACTTCCTAAGGTCATGATAAAACCCAAAATTGATGAAATGTGGACTCAAACTTTTTTTCTTTGTTCAAAGGCGATATGATTGTTTCCAATATAAGATAATACTCCTTTCCCGCCCGTATTTTTTTTTTTTTCATAGTCAAATGAATGCTATAATACAGAGGAGGAAATGAGTGTCGCAAGTAAGCAAACTAGTTCCAGCAGTGGAACATACCTATGCTCAATGCAAGGAGGTTCATGCGGGAGATGGACACTTGGGGGAATGTTTCCTCTTGGGTATAGGGTGTCAGGCTGCAAAGGATATAAACAAGGCTCTGCTTGGTTGATAATGCAAACTGCTAAGGTGAAAGGCTTATAACGTAAAAGAGAGAACCGACAATAGGCTCAATACTGCAAGCATGAGAATGAGATACAATTACAACTTAAAGCCAAAAAATGTCCCTTTTCATAATATTAGTCTACTTGGTTTGAAACGGATAAAATTGTACCAAATAAATGTCCTTTCAAATCCAATTTATGAGTGTGAAAGAGACAAGTTCACTCGTAAATATTTTCGCTTTTTGAAACGAATCGGAAAAGATCTTAAATCATACTTGTTGGGTGGCATGTCATAGGGGAGGTCAAGGCTCCCGTGCAAGATTTTTGTGAAAGGTCAACAACTTATGAATAATTGACACAAGCTTGGGAAAACCCAAAGCATTCCAAGTCAAGGAGGATAAGGTGCTAATGGAGGTTACCTTCTCAACGATATATCAGAGAACATATCTTACCTGAAAAGGCACAGGAGGAGGAATTTGATACCCCACAAGACCATCCCAGTCAAAGGGAACCTCTCCAAGACTTGGAGGGAGAGTACTCGGGGACAGTAAAACTCTCTCTCGTTCAGAAGGTGCAGTACTAAAAATGATAATGACATGGCCGAGAGATGTCTCACTCCTTAAAACAAGAGTGGGGTTGGGTGATGATTTCATCGACATGAATGCCGTGTCAATCAAAGGAGAAACAAAGTGTTGGGAAACCAAAGACGACTTAGAACTTGTAGGGCCCCCAAGCAACGACAACACTTTTTGCACCAAAATTGTAGCAGGGCACAAACAAGTAAGGTGACCTCCTTTGCAGAGCCTACAATGGAACTTGGGCTTATGTATTACACCTTTAGGTTTCTCAATTATATGAATTCCCCCAATGTCATTCACAATGGATGGTGACATGCTCTCAGCATGACTGGCATAAGTTGATGGGTCATCTCCCACATGATGCACATAGGTTGGATATGTGATGTCAGTATGACTCATGGTGACTAGAGTTGTGCCTCCAGCATGACTTGCAGCGGCTGGTTGTTGGTCTTCAACATGGCTTGCAGAGGTTGTCGACCAATCTCCAACATGAATAACAAAGGTTGGTGATGGAACTCCAGTATAACTTGTATGGACTGGACTGGTGGCAACGGTTAGTTGCAACATTTGAGACCAAGGTCTCGGGAAAGACTGATTTTGAGAAATTGCAGGCCAAGAAGGATTCTGGTCTACACCTTGTCCCTTTTTGGAAAGGTAGTATCCTCTGCATAATTGATCCATAGAGGTTTGTACAGGCATCATCACTGAAGAAGATGTCTGCGAAGAGACAAAGGCGTGGTAAGGATTATTCAGGTGAGGATATATGTTGCCCCCATGTGAAGGGGTTCCGTGAAGGGGGTAGCCTGTACCATAAAATTAATTCCCTCCATATGAAATACCATAGGACATATGGAGACCTGCCATGGGAAGAGTGTTCGTAGGAACTGGCATGGCAGATGAAGGATACACTAATGGGGTTTAATAAGTAGAATAATTGCCCATTTGAGCACTGGCTCCTAAAACAATGAGGCTAGGATTGGATCCGTAAGAGGGGAGATTCCAACCCCCTATAGTGAGAGTCAGTTGAGGGATAAGACTCCTCTAAAATGAAGACGCATCAGATCCATTGTGCTCCCAGATGAATGTATAGGCATATTAAAATGGAAATGATTAGAGACCCAGGGCATGGACTGAGTATCATAATTATGCATATCATTATGAAATGTGGACGAATTCATCCCCATGAATGAGTGAATGTCATGGGGGAGATAGTTGTAAAATGAGGGAGCCAAAGGAACTCCACTATCCATGATAATGAAAACTCGAGACGCAATATAAAATCCTAAGGAAAACTAATAATCAAAGAGCACACCAAAATAAAATCAAAAGGCCAATATGCACACAAACATGATAAAGTGGTTGAAAGGGGCCTCCCTCCCTAAAGTAGGTATGCCTCACCCAAGAGGGGCCTGAGAATCCTTGCTAAAGATCGAAGGTATCATAAGCAGTTATAAGGGCCCTCGTGGGCTTAACAACCAGTCGATCAGATCCCCCTGTGAGAGGTAATCCTCCAAAAAGGTTGTTTTTTCTGACCCTTATCTGACCCAGGGTACCTGTATAATAACCACTGCAAGTAACCTATGTGGTACCTATGTTAAGAAATTAAGCAACCACGATATAACTTATGTGTAGATGAACAGTCGTAAGTCAGATCCATCGTATGGGCAGGGTAACAAAGCCCGAAACCTCGAAAGGATCGACTCTCATAGAGGAAAAGGTACTATCAAAATCCCCATATACGAATAGATCCCCAGAAATATATCTAACGCTAAGAAGGTATCGGGGGGGTATCCCTTCAACCAACCTCACGCGACCTCATGTTTAACTTCGGTGTAAGCGGAGCCTCCTGACGCCACCAATTATACAATGGATTTCTCCACTCCCTTAGTCAGACACATATGTTGATTTAATAGCCTTGGAGAAGTTTACACACAAAATCCTATTCCAAGGCTCTAAATCCTAAGCTAGTTTGTGCACCCTAGAAAAATAAAATCGTTTCTAATCAATTTTAAATTATCAGTGTTACTTTTAGTGGCCTTGCTTACTCAAAAAGGTTTGGTCATGAAACTAATGATGTTATGACTCAACAAGTAAAATAAATGAATATGAATACAATGCAAAGTCCTAACTTCAATTCCCAATAAATGATATTCTTTTCAAAATGAAATTATCAATTTAGTTCTGCAATTCTAAATAAGATGCAATCTTTCTTTACATGTACTAAGATCAACGATAAGGACTCAAAAGATCAAATGCCAACAATGTAAAATTCCTAATATTTTTCTATTTTCAATATAAAAGAATGAAAATGCAAGGATTGAACAACAACTTGATATCAAAACTCTATTGTATGTAAACAGAGACAAACCAAGTAGGATATCAAGAAGCAAACACCCAGCCCAAGATGGAAGGACAATCAAATGAAAAGGATGATGAGAAAGGCACCACCCAAAAATTCAACCAAAGAAAGGTTTCCTATCATTCCACAGACTCTTAACAGTCATAACAAAGACCCAAGAAGACTCAACAACCATCAAAACTTACCAAACAATCATCAAACCCAGCAACCAAGCAACAAAGGGTGATGTACACGACTGTTCAGGGGAAAAGTGGATATATACGCCTCTTGCAGAAGGATAACACGTGTATGTATGCGACTGTCAGGTAAAAACCCGCATATATGTGTTAAAACACAACCATGCTAAGGAGAAGGCTAAGAAGCTCAGACTCGGAATGAACAAAGGCTTTCAAGTAGTCATACGACAAGAAACTCAATATAAACGAGAGAAATCAAAGGAGAAAAACACTCCAAACCCCAAAAGGATTATTCTCTCCTCAATATGGTCGCCAATTCTGTTACGATGAAAATCTCTCTATGGCTAGGGGTAAAACACAATAGACGGAAATGAATGCATAAATCAACTCTAATCTCAAGTATGCTATATAAACAAATATGCTAGCAAGACAAGACAAAAGACCTACCTCATCCAGACATTCAATGAAGTCCACCGTTGAGTACTTGACTCAAAGCAATACACCTGCAAATTGTCCCCAACAACCAAGAAACGCAATCATATGGTGATAATATATAATGTTAGCACATTCAATAGCATAATTCATCAACATTCATAACAAATACACCCATGGAATAACAATTCAAATATTTGCAAGATATTAATTGGACGAGAAAAGAGTATTTCTATTAAAATGTAATCAGCAGAAGTGAATTAATTACAAACTTTCATGTCGGCACAGTTCAGAACCGAGAAACTAAGTCCCTTCCAGCTGGGCCTCCACCACTTCAATCCTCCACCAAATTCAAGCTCATATAAGAGAGACAATGAGTTTGTCAATCAAGTAGGGAAGAGCTTGGGGGCTGGACAATGTGTTCAAACTTAAAAGGACAAAGGGATGCAAACTCAATATGAAGTGAATAAGTTCTCGAGATTATTTTTTCTCTCAAATTTGAATTCTTCTCCTCTTTTCCATATCTTAGATTTGTCCCATTTATATCCTTCAAGGGGAACTGAAGGGACGATTCAGAACGTTTCCAGTATATGGAACGTTAAAGATCATGGATCTCATGATGTGACATGGAAACCTGGGACCATTTTTTAATTTTACACACAAAACCCGATGTACACGGGTTGTAGTGGTGCAACCTGCGTATATGCATGGTGTACAATAGGTAGGGCGTGTATATGTGGAAAAATAATGCTCTTAGCTCTAGGATTTGCAAAAAAGGACTTCAAGTCTGCATAGGGAAATTGAAAAAGGCCCTTTGTGCAAGTTTGCACAGGGTGAGGCAAATATTGCTATAACACCGCCCCAAAATTCTCCCAATGGTATCCAACTTTCAAAATTTGTGTGATAAGATATGCTTGAACCCATGTTTTATTTACCTCATGTTGTTGTATGAAAAGATTTAGGAGTGTATTCAATGGTGTCGCAGGGTCTACAAGTTGAGCCACCTTCTCTTTGAAATGATCACAAAGATTACCATATACTTAAGTTTTAGTATTTGTTTGGAAGATTCTATCATGTGTTTCCCATCAAGAATAAAAAAATGTACTACTACACTTGAAACATCATATTTTGATTCCAATTTTACAAGGTTGAATGATTTCTTGGTTCCCCATTTTACAAAAGTAATCAATAATCCATTTATTTGAAACATGTTTATATTGACTATCATCAATTGGATCAATTCAAGCACCTAATTTTTATTATTTAATCTATATTGATACTCTTCAGGAACCTCATGACGATGAATATCAATTTTGAAATTTTTTCCATCAACTAAGAAAATAGATGCATTTGTTTTGTTTTCACCATTAGTTTTTTGAGACATTTTTGCTACTATTTTCATTTTGGCCTCAGCTAGAATCTGCTTCAAGGGTTTGAAGTAGGACTTGCTCGTATCCTTATCCAAACTATGTACATACCTATACCTCTAGTATGTTAGGTCTACACTAGATTGTAATTAAACTCTTTTTTGTATTCATGGATAATATTTATTTCTTAAGACATACACATTTCAAAATAGTTTGAATCCCATGATGTATTTCATTTGTAGATATTATATTTGAATTCTCGTAGCAAGCCAACTTCCATCCATACTTGTATGGAGACACATCTTTCATTTCTACTGAGGCAGGATCCCATAATATGTTTTTGATATTATTTTTCCTAAAAAGTGCCTTGTTGTACAACAAAATATTTAGCATCAACCGTAGTGACTTTAGCTTTTACAATATTCAAATTCAATCAAAAGTTCAAGTTCATTCACAATCATCGAGTTTAGAACAATTTCTATGGAACTCACAGCATCTATGGTCACAAGTCTAGATAACCATTCTCTAGATCAACAACCTATAGTGATCCGTAACATCACAAGTATTTTCCGAATAGACTTGAAGCAGGGGTACATGTGTATAATATGATCCTAGATGTGTCATTATATTGCTTGCATGGAAATTTATGTTATGATTTCATTTTTACAAATATAAATGATAAATATACAATGACCAATGTAATACAACAAATTACATGGAAGACTCTAAAGACAAAATGTATGAAATGAACCAAACATATAATTAGAGTGTAAAATGTGTATAATTGAAAATAAAATATTGAAAGGAAACTAATTAATTACTGGAAATGAAATGAAAATTGTTGAAAATTAAATGTTGAATGAAATTGACAAGAAAAAAAGTAAATGAAAAAGGATAAGTAATAAAAATAAATTGATTTTTTCCTGGTCAAAATTCTTCAAATTTTACACAACTTCAAATGAAATAAATAATAATATACAGTTTTAATTTAATGTTGAAATGAAACATGCTAAACAAGAAAGAGAAACAATAACATTGGTAAGCACTAGAAATGCATATGTTTCTTTCCCTATCTACATTTTCTCTTAAAAGATAGCTAAACAACACTAGACAATCGAAAGATCTGAGGGAATGGGTAGAAAAGTGTCAGAAAGGGCGGGTGCTCTTTATTCTCCTCCCAAAAATTACTAATGTATGAGAATATGATAGTTCTCCTTCTCTTCCTCTAGAAAATTACTAAAGTGTGAGAAAGGGCCAATGCTCCTTCTCCTACTCACTCAAATTACAAAAGTGTGAGAAAGGGCTAGTGCTCATTCTCCTACTCACTCAAATTACAAAACTGTGAGAAAGGG
Organism: Picea engelmannii; assembly: GCA_009831015.1. Taxonomy (NCBI): domain Eukaryota; kingdom Viridiplantae; phylum Streptophyta; class Pinopsida; order Pinales; family Pinaceae; genus Picea; species Picea engelmannii. The sequence goes on along the minus strand of ML792430.1, from coordinate 123,553 downwards.
TCCATGCTCCTTCTCTTTCGAATGGAAGAAGTTTGAGAAAGGGTTAGTGCTCCTTCTCCTTCTCCTCATCAGTCTAATTACAAAAGTGTGAGAAAGGGCCAATGCTCCTTCTCCTCCTCAATTAATAAACATGAGTATGAGAAAGGACTAGTGCCCCTTCTCCTCCTCAATTAAATGATAGAAGTCTGAGAAATGACTGATAATCCTTCTCTTATTTCTTAAAATTACTAAATTGTGAGAAAATGAAGCCACTCCTCTTCCTCATCACTATAATTACAAAAATGTGGGAAAGGGATAGTGCTCCTTCTCCTCCCAAAAACTACTAAAGTATGAGAAATGGTTTGTGGTCCCTCTCTTCCTCCCAATTATTAATAAAGTGTGAGAAAAGGCCAATGCTCCTTCTCCTCCTCACTCAAATTACAAAAGTGTGAGAAAGGACCACTACTCCTTCTTTTGAGTGCTTCTTATCAAATTCACTATGAGTAATGGTGTGTTATCTTTGGAAGTTTCCATCCCTCAAACTGCACTACTGATAAAATTGAATTAATCATGCATATGCATGTTAATCCTTTGTTTATGATTTTTTTTCTAATTTTTCTTTCTATTTTGATTTTTCCCAAGTTTTCTTCTTGTCAAAAACTCCAAATGGAGAACTACATATGGATTTCAACCTACTCACCTTGGTAGGGTCTACACTTGATTGACTAAATGAAATAGAGAAACACATCTTGACGTGAAAATACTCACCCCAAAAAGGTCACACTTGAGTGAGTTTTGAAATTAATTGAATGCCAATTTCTCTCTTGCTCAATTATGGATGAAGAGAATATCCACTCGAACCAAATACCTATACATAATAAATGTGGTCAATTTATGGGCTTCACCCATTTTCCCAAATCTACTTATCCTTTCTAAAAATAGATTAAATACTCACAAAATATTGAATTGCATTATAAAAATTAAATGCCTCCCACACATAAAAAGGAATGAGTTAATAAGTCATCCAATTCATTTTTTTTGTGATTCCATTTGTTTGTTGAGCTTAAGTTCCATTTTGATCTACTATTAGTTTCTCATACTTTGTTTCTCATTTTTATTTCTCCTAAGTTTTTAGGTAGTACTACTTGGTGCACTTACTTAGATTAAATGCACCACTTCCTCTAACAGGTCCAGCTGCAGAGATCATTGAAGGATTAATTGCATGTTCTTCTAGATCATATTCTACCACCTTATTGTGAAATGAGAACCACTTCTTTCTTTGACAAACCTTCACCACCACTATGTAATTTCTTTTCATTATAGCTAAACTTTCACTGCCACTTCCTGCTTCATGTTATAGATAATACGGCATGGAGGCTAAACCTTCACTACCACTTCCTACTTCACATTATAGCCAATTTGTTATGGAGGATAAGGCTAAGATGGTAATTGCTACTGCACCTAAATACAAGGCACACACACTTCCCTCCATATAGTTCCAGGTATAGAAGCAGAGATAATTATAGGTCTTGCAATGGAAACACCATCATCATTAGTAGATACAACATTGAAAATAACAACATGTCCAGGCATATAGGTCATAGCTGTAAAAAATTCATATCCTGACCTTATATAATGAAACTAGAATAGAAATCATACTTTTGGTCAACCTTTTTCCTATGTCTATTTATTTATTTTGTATATAATCACCTTATATGATACTCTCAATAGAGAAAGCATAGAAATAGGGGGAAAATATCATCAAGTAGGAAAACAACAATGACAACAAATGAAGGAAGCATGAGACCTGGGCCGTGTACCTCACTTATCGATCAAGGAAGCAAGAAACTTGGGTTATGTACCTTACTAAGTGTAGAGAGAGTTGTTGGTGTTGATCACATGAATACACAAATGAACTAAGGAGAAAGCACTGCAATCCCTACTTAACTCACCTTGTTATGGTGTAGTGGGAATACTTGAAATCAACACATCGAAGGAGGGAATAATGTTTGCATGCTTCTTCTCTTTTCCACATGCATCCCAAGCTTCTCTAACCAAATCCAAACCATCCCGAAGACTTGGAATATGGGAATGTGAACTTCGTAGCAGTATATATTTGATATTGAGTAGAGTATGATAATGAAAATCAATCCTTGATTTGTTGTGGTATTGATTCATTTTCACTGTAACCAAAGGATTGTGATCTCATTTTGCTTCTCTGACATGCATGGGGAGGTGGAATTTTGATTCATTGGAGAATCATAGTACCATGCTCAATCTGTTTATTCTTTTTCTGCCAAGAGAAAAATGAGATGAAAAATGTGCCCATTATGCTTGAACTACAATCGTTCAAGCATAATTCAATTAATAAAATTCCTTCGGTAAATTTCTTAATCTTTTGTTGGTGTCTCCATTTTGGCATGCTCTTCTCTTGCTAATGTCTCCACATTTCTGAAGGGGTTTGCTACAAATTTCGACATCTCCAGCTCTATAGATATGCCTTCACGAACCAAAATGTGGAGTGGAACACTGTTTCCTTTCCATTCCCCTTGATACATTCAATATCCTCCTCCCTATCAATTCTTGATTAATCGATCAATTGGGGTCTCATGATTTCTAGAGAGGCCAATGGGATCAAGAATAGATCTAGGTAGTATTTTGGGTGGGATATTAGATCCATAAAATCTGATGAAGGAAAATTTAGGTATCATAAAAGAATATATTAAAGGGAGTTCTTACTTGTCCATATTCTTCTCTTTTCTTTGACTGTCCTTCTACATAAGGATGTGAAAACGTAATGAACCAGAGTGGGATCAATTACAAAAACATGCATTAGGTGGCTAGCGGGGAAAAGTATCTTAGGGCCTAGTGATGGAGAATCCCCCTCAAAGGCTAGCTAGTTGTGGAGAATATTGGACAATGGGATAAGGGTGGAAATATTGCATGGGTGTATAAGGGTAGGCAATTTTTCTATCTTTTCAAGATGGGGTGAAGAAGAAAGATGGGCTGAAGAAGGGTAGGCAATGTTGCTTGGTTTTCAACTTGCTCTTTCATCAAGGAGTTCCAATAATAACATGTGGACTTAAAGGAAGGAACAAAATTACTCCTAAACTTGTCGAAGACCAATTGCCTTCCACATTATCCCATGTAATGACAAATGTGATCGTTAAAGTGTTGTGGACCCATGCAACATTGTCCCATGTAGAGTTGACAAAGTGTCCTCAAACACGTAATTGTATTAATAAGGAAAAAGTGATTACAATCTCAAATTCATAATCTACTCCTTAACCTCACTTAAAGAAGGAGCTTGTTTATATAGCTTAACTCTAACCTAAAAACTAGGAGAACAACCAATCGCATAATCACATGAGTATGGTAGGTGTCCTTTACATAGAAGCTAGGTGTCCTTATCTTAACAAACTAGAATAAATTAATTTCTAAAAACATTTATACTAGAAAATACTTAGACTATAGAACTTTAGGATTATGAGGCTAACAATTCCCCCTTTAATCCGGAAGTTCATTTTTACAAAGATCAAGTTCATCTCTGAACTTAGTGAACTTTATTCTACCAAGATGATTGGTAAAAATATATGAAGTTTGATCTTCATATGGAAAGAAGTGAGGCTTGATGATGTCTTTGATGATGAGCGATCTGATGAAGTGGTACTTGGTGTCGACATGTTTAGTATTTGAATGAAATATTGGATTCTTGGCCATCTTTATTGCTAACTGACTGTCGATCAATAAGGTAGTTGGTGATTTTTGAGTTTCACCAAGATCCTGTAAAATTCTACGTATCCATACAATCTCACATGTTGCTTCCCAAGCTTATATGTACTCTGCCTCTGCTGAAGAATTGGCATTTGTTGTCTGCTTTTTACAATTCCAAGATACTATTTTTTAACCCATATTCATTAAATAACCTGAAGTGGATTTTCTATCATCAATGTCACCTGCAAAATCAGCATCTGAATATCCAACAAGTGTAAAAATTTTGTTCCTTTTGTAGAGAAGACCAAAGTCTTTTGTACCTTGAATGTATCTTAGTACCCTTTTTGTTGAATTCCAGTGACTTTCCCTTGGTTCTTGCATAAACCTTGAAAGTATACTGACTGAATATGACAAATATGGTCGAGTATTTGTCAAATAAATGAGACTTCCAACCAATTGCCTGTACTTTGTAATGTTTACCAATTCCCCCCTTCAAATTTTGAAAGTTTCAATTTCTGCTCCATGGAGGTAAGAGAAGGTTTACAATCTTCCATGCCAAATTTCTTTAACATTTCAGTGGCATACTTAGTTTGAATAAGGAATATTTGGTTAGGATGTTGAGAAACTTCAACTCCAAGATAATAATGAAGTGCCCCTAAGTCAGTCATTTTGAACCCTGCTTTAAGTTCTTCCTTAACTTGTTTGATGTGAGCTTCATTATTTCTTGTTATGATTAAGTCATGAACATAGAGTACAAGTATCACCATGTTCTTATCTTGTATTCGAAAATACAATGTATCATTTGATTCACTTCGCTGAAAACCCACTTTTTGTAGGTACTCATCCATTTTTGCATACCAAGCTCGAGGAGCTTGTTTCAAACCATATAAAGCCTTCACAAGTTTGAAAACTTTATGTTCTTGTCCTTTTTCTTCAAAACCTTGTGGTTGAGTCATGAAAATATCTTCCTTTAGATCACCATTCAGGAAGGCACTTTTGACATCCATTTGTTGTTATTTCCAACCATTATGTGCAACCAAATTGATAACCAATCTGATAGTGTTCCATTTAGCTGTGGGTGAAAAAGTTTCTTCATAATAAATTCCTTCCTGTTGAGCAAAACCTTTTGCAACAAGTCTTGTTTTGTACTTGTCAATTTTACCATTGGGCTTGTACTTTACTCGATAAACCCATTTACAACCGATGGGCTTAACATCTTGTGGACAATCAACTAAGTTCCAAGTCCCATTTGCAAGTACTGAATCATATTCACTAATCATTGCTTCCTGCCATTCTTTATGTTCAATTGCTTCAACAAAAGAAGTAGGTTCAATGGAAGCATGAGAAAAATTAGCTTCTGCTCTTGAAGATCCCCTAGTTCTTGTTTTGTTCATTTCATCTGAATGAACATCTTTGAGAAGTTGTTCTGCCCACTTTGGCTTCTTATGTTGAGGGGATTAGGGATCTGAATCACCATCATTGTTTAAAAGAGGATTTTCAAAAATTGAGGCTCTTCTTTCATCTGAAATATTTGAGGTTGGAGAAGATTCTTTTGAAGATTCGGTATCAGAAGAATCTTTTGTCGATTCATTATCAAATGAAGAAGAAGAAATTTTTGATAAAGAGATGTCTTCTGGAGTAACCAAGTCTTTTTCAAACCAAAATGTTTGCTTTGATTTGTTGAATTTACCTTTACCATTAGTGTTTTTCTTGTCTAAACGACTAAGGAGATGGTTAATCTCATCTAAATTGTTACTTTTAGTTTCATCAAAAATTACATCTCTACTGACAATGAATTTTCCATCTGAAAGAAGTCTATACCCTTTCTTTTCCTCAGAGTATCCAATGAAGGTACACTTCATACTCCGGTTTTCTAATTTAGTCTTCTTTTCCTTAGGAACTAAAGCATAACATGTTGAGACAAAAACCCAAAGATGATTTACCTTGGGTTTAAAACCGTACCAAGCTTCATAAGGTGTTTGTCCATCTAAAGCTGATGTAGGTGATCGATTTCTGAGATAAACTGCAATATGGACTGCTTCAGTCCAATATTTTGTGCTCAACCCTTTAAACTGCATCATAGATCTTGCCATGCCCATGAGAGTTCTATTCATCCTTTTAGTAACTCCATTCTGCTGTGGAGTATAGGAATTTGTCAGTTGCCTCTTAATTCCATTGTTTCGACAATAATCATTAAATTCAGTTGAAGTGAATTCACCTCCATTATCAGTTCTCAAAGAAGCAACCTTTTCTCTAGTTTCATTTTCAACCATGTGTTGAAAATTTACAAACTTTTCAAAAGATTCGGACTTTGCCTTTAAAAAGTATACCCATGTCATTCTAGTATGGTCATCAATGAACAATATAAAGTATCGACATCCACCAAAAGAAGATTCCATTGGACCACATACATCACTATGAATCAACTCCAAATACTTTGTTGCTCACCATGAGCTGGTTGGAAAAGCTTCTCGCTTTTTCTTTCCTAAAATACAAGTTTCACACTTGGAATTCTCTTTCTTGAAAGTTGGTAAACCCTTCACCAAATCTTGGGACTTAAGTTTCAAGAGACTTTCAAAGTTTAAATGACCATATCGAAAATGCCATAATCTAAATGAAGACATTTTAGAATTCGTTGTTGTTGCAACTTCTTCCTTTCTTTTGATGACTTTCCCATTCATTCTTAGTAACTTCCCATCTTCATATCCAGTCATTATTGTTTTCAAGTTATCCTTCACTGACATAATATTTACCAAACCATCTTGCATGACAATTTTATGTCCATCTTGTCTGATTGTGACTAAGGATAACAATTTTTTCTTAAAAGATGGTACATACCAAACATTTGAAATCCATTTTTCACCAATTCCAGGGAGAAAAAATTTCACTGAACCTCTTCCTTGAGGTATATGAGTTGTATCGTTAGCTAAATAAATGGGATTTAATTGAACATCTTTATAATTCCAAAAATAGTCTTTGCGATAAGTCATATGCTAAGTAGCCCCTATGTCCAATATCCAATCATTTTTAAATGAATGTACATGATGAACTGCTGAAAAAACATATTCATATTCATCATCCTAATAATCTTGATCTTTTGCATATTGTGCTGATTGTTGAGAGTTTGCATTTGACGTCTTCTTGAACTTTGGCAATTGATCATTGCTGGTAAGACAATTGGATGCATAATGGCCCATCTTTAAGCATCTTTTACATCTTACTTGACTGAAATTTCGACCTCTTCCTAACTGCGCATTACTTTGAAAATTTTGTTGATGAAAAATGTTACGACCTCTACCTTGACCACGACCTCTACCACGGCCTTGATAAGAAGACTGATTCTGAAAATTTTGAGAATTTGATTTTCCCCTTTCTTTAGAGCTTTCATCTTTAGTGTAAAGAAGATATTCTCCTGATTGTTTTTGTTTTCCAAAGGTTTTACTATGTTGAGCCAACAATTCACTAAGCGAATCAAAAGTTATAGTAGATAACTTATCAGTTATTTGCAAAGTCTCAAGAAAATTCTTATAAGATGGACGTAAGCCATTTATTACAATGGAGACTAGAAAACTATCTTCAAGTTTAGAAAAACCGCCTTTGATGATTTCCAGATGAATGTTCTTAATCCTTGAAATGTATTCAAGTACATCACCATTGTCTGCTAATCTTTGGACACAAGCCATTTATTACAATGGAGACTAGAAAACTATCTTTTAGAAAAACCGCCTTTGATGATTTCCAGATGACTGTTCTTAATCCTTGAAATGTATTCAAGTACATCGCCATTTTTTGCTAATATTTGTTTAAGAAATTTCATTTGTAGATCAACTCTTTGGGACGCAATAGGAGTATCAAACAACTTCTTTAATAGATTCCAAGCAGACCATGCATCTTTGGAATTCTCAATATGAACAAACATGTGTTCAGTTATAGAAGAACATAGCAAAGTAAGTGCTTTTTCATCTTTCAAATTCCATTTGGCTAAAGAAGTAGCGTCAATGGGCTTAGTTGGAGCAGTATTACCATCACATATATCATGCCATAATTCATTATAGACTAAAGTGTTATGCATGTGTCTACTCCAAGTTTTGTAGTTCTTGGGTCCATCTAACTTGTCTGATTCAATGAATAGGTTGATTAATTTTGACATGATGATAGATTGCCTTATTTAAAGGATTGCAAGTTAGTGATCACACCGCCACACTGAATAGTCGTCAAAAACACTAAAAGAGAGACACAAGGCACCAAAAAGAAAGAGTGCACAGTCCATGCAAAAAGGAGCACTTTTAAGGGCTTGGCCTTGACCCTTTAAAAGTCTTGTTGAAAAGAAGTTTGAGAGAGTATTTCACTAGACTCTTCTCAACCTCTAAGATTCAAGATTACAATAAAAAATCTTTCGAAATTTGTCCTTTTTCCAAGACTTATAGCCTTTTACAAATAGAAGAAACACCCCTCTTTAAAAGTGGTAAAGTCTTCAATAACATTAAAAATTTCTCAAATCATTGTTATTGTAAAATCCACTCACCACTCCAAAAGGTTTTCCTAAAGAATATATTATTAAAATATTCTTTATAACATATATAGAGACTTTGACTTGTACTTGCCAACAGCACCAAAGTGCATTTGTTGAATTCACTGGAATCTTCTTATAATGAAAACAATCTGATCGAATTCGCTGGAGGGCGCAATTTTTCTTTCTTCGCTGGAGAAGAACAATTCTTGAAGATGCACACTCGACTAGCATATAACAGTTAGGCGTACAGATGCACAAGGTTTTTCCTGTCAAGAATCTTTTGAACAACGTTAAAGTCTGAGTAAAGGAAAGTCAACTTGACCAGTATTCCAGAATTAGATTCTCAATTTAATATTGTAAAGAAGCGCGGGTTGTCCATTCAACGATCTTCTGTAATTTGTTGTATGAACAAGTCAAACAATCTGGTAAAGTCAGAACCAAATGGCATACAGATCATATCTCTCACACTCTTCGTTGGAGCTAATCGACCATAGTTCGAATCCTGCTTTGCGATCCCTCCCTTCTATCTTGGTCACGGTATTTCGCATTTAGATCGTTGTGATCTGCATCTAAGTAGTCGAAATCCGTGGTTTTCCTTTAGACCTGCGGGTTTTCGGCCCTATCTCTGCAAAGCAAGGAAGATCTCTATTCATTCCCAAGTCTGAAGGTCGTGCTACTGCTGGTGCTGTGCTATATTCAATCTGGAGAGGAGTCCAGAGATCAAGCATTAGTCTGATGACCTTTGGGAAGAACGATCGGTTGTGACCAAAAATATGTTTCGATCAAATCAAAACGAGATTACAAACGACATCTGATAGAGAATAGTGTAGACCAAAGAACTTCTAAAGTGCGTGCCCAGCACAACGTGTTCGCCATTGTTGTTTCCCAATCTCACGCGCCAAGGGGTCCAGTTTAGCCTTCTGTGCGCCTATGAGAGTTGGTCCACCGCTTGCGAGCTCCTGTGCAACACGATCCAGGCCATAACCCAAGGCCGCCCACAGAAAAAAAAAAAAAA
>ML792430.1:85158-114317 GCA_009831015.1 Picea engelmannii | reverse complement strand
AACTCTAAATTCAGAGGAAACTCAAGAGAATCGACATCCACCGCCACGTCGTGCCTGCTCTATTTTAACTGGATTTTCCAAGACATGAAGCCCTGGGCACGTGAGTGAATCCTGGGATCGCTGTAGTATAAAAGTGATGCAGATCTCGTACCAAACAAAAAAAATGGCTAGAGCTAGTTTAAAAAAAAAAAAAATAGAAAACCAAATTGCCAGATTTATGTATATCTAGCAATTTACACAAATCTGAATAATGCAGATTAAGATTTATCAAGATCTATAGCTCTTTTTAACAAGAAATTGTCAGATTTACAGAGATCTGAAGCAATTTTGACAAATGAGCCCTTTTAATAAAGAGGCAATGGATCTACAATCTATGAAATGGTAGATCTATAAAAATTTACAGTTAAAAAAAATAAAGATTCAATCAATTATTGAATAACAATTGATTGTTTTAATAACACTTTCTTTATTAAAAATAACAACAGTTTACCTCAGTATCGTTGCTATTGAATTTGAAGAGATACAGGCTGATGTTGAGGAGACTTCCTTGCTTCCTCAATCCATCACCAATACTTCCATCACCATTTCACCATGGCTTTGATACCATGTTGACAAAGTGTCCTCAGACACGTAATTTTATTAATAAGGAAAAAGTGATTACAATCTCAAATTCATAATCTACTCCTTAACCTCACTTGAAGAAGGAACTTGTTTATATAGCTTAACTCTAAACTAAAAACTAGGAGAACAACCAATCACATAATCACATGAGTATGATAGGTGTCCTTTACATAGAAGCTAGATGTCCTTATCTTAACTAGAATAAATTAATTTCTAAAAACATTTATACTAGAAAATACTTAGACTATAAAACTTTAGGATTATGAGGCTAACAAAATGTATGAACTCTGAACAAAGTTTGGGATAGGACAGTGCAAACCACCCAGCTCGTTTTGGCAATAATGAATCTGTGTTTCAAATAACATAACAAACAAAGCAATACCAAAAGAACGGTTGTATTAACTTTAGTATCTTAAATGATAAAGTGAGCATGAAAATTTTAACTATATTCATATTATTTCAATTTCTTAACATTCAAATTAATTAGCATCATTTTACGTCATTTAACTAATCAATAGGCACACTATTACGTATATAACACTGACACTTTTCCACACTATATGACCATCCTTTTACCTTTGCACACTATTAATATTATAAATTAACTATCCAGCATTGTGGAACTTTACAATCTTTAGTTTAAAGACAAGAACGTACTAAATTTTGTCGAGATAATTAATAAAGTGAGAATTGATCAGTTTAGTAGGTATAATCTTCCCATCAAAAGGAAAAAACAGTATGTGCCACTCTAATTATTTTCATCTTTGAATTGAACTATCAGCTTAGTCGGTATAATCTTTTCATCAAAAGGCAAAATCTTTATGTGCATCTCTAATTATTTTCATCTTTGAATTGAACTTGAACTTAGTTTTTTGAGATTTGAATGTGAGAGATGCACTTTTAATCAATCAAATCCAAGGAGACACTCATAGTATAGTGTAAGTGATTGCTTCAATAACTATCTTAATATTTCTTCCCAAGAACTATAGTAGGGACTAACCACCTCATATTTTCTTCCTAAAAACTATAGTATAGTGTGTGTGATTGCTTTAATAACTATCTTAATATTTCTTCCCAAATAGTAGGGACTAACCACCTTATATTTCTTCCCAAAAACTATAGGAGGGACTAGCCACCTCATGGCTCTGCCTTGTTAAAGGAAGTTGAGTTGTTATATATCTTTATAGGGAAAATGTAAGGATAAAAGTCATTCATCCTTGTGTCCATTCCCATCATGAACACATTTGACATGGAAGTGATGCAAAGCATGTTTCAATGAGAATGGCACTGGTAATTTGTTGTTGGCCATCATCCTCTGATAATGGTTCTCAGGAGATAAGATTTCCTTAGTAATAACACTAATGATAGATAGTGGTACACTCAAGAGACAAGGATGGGTGTGTGTTTATATAGGCCAAGTGGCTTGGTACGAGGATTCAACATGATGCATGTGTTGAGAGGCAAGGTTGTTGTTGGAACTATGGTGTCATTCAAACATGATTCATCGGAGGGAAATTCCACTGGAAGTGGAAATCTTAGATGGGGATGAAGCTTAGTTGAGAAGTTTCTATATGCCAAAGTTGGAATTCAGAATATTGTGAGTGTAACCATGCTTATAGATGATTAAGATATCCCCCTACATATTGTGGTGGGTTAGAGGTAAATTACATTGCATGGAGGATGTAAGTTCATATGAGGTTTCAAGTTTAGTTTCAACCATTTTCTATATAGGGATTATGTTACAGGAGGCAGGCAAGTTTATACGAGGATCAAGTTCAATTTCAACCATTTTTCGCATTTAGGTGATCTGGATTATTTTCGGCACGAAATAAGAGTGGAGATATAACACAGAAATATATTGAGATATTGAAAGAGTGACAACAATATAACAGAGATATATCAAAAATATAACAAGAGGCACAAATATACAGTAATACATAATTTCTATTAATGAGCGAAATGTACAAAACTATAGAAATACAGAGTGAAAGACTCGATAGAATGGTGGCAACTTATCTCTGAGAAGAGATGTGATGGCTACTCACATTCACAAGAAGATGAATGTTGCAATGAGGCTCAAAAGGAATTTTTACCATAAAGAGAATCCAATATCCTAACCCCAGAAGATGAAAAGCCAACATTTTTTTGGACCCCGTTTTGGGTAGTTTGGTGTATCAACTTCCCGGGGGTGTAACTTTGGCATACAATCTCTGTTTGGGGCGCACGATAGATCGTTGGAAATTTTTATCCGAGGACTACACATGTTGTCGTTAGAATCTGGCTCTGACTATAGTTTGACTATGGAGAGCCCTAAAAACGTTGTTTAGGGCCTCAAAACGGCCCTAGAAGTTCAGGACCCGAAAACTAGAACAAAAACTACTAAGGTGGAAGACTGTCTTTCAAGCTAGTGGAATAGGTGGGTGGCCATTGATATCCACCTTGATCAATCCTCCCTCCTTAGGAAGAAATGGTCTTCATTGCATTGAGTTCTCGGGGGAGAGGGGGAAGCGTTTGTTGAACCTGAACTTTGGTGAGTTGCTTGCCTTCATGGAGAAGTTGTGTTGCTTAGTTTTTTGAAGACTATCATGAACCTATAGTTGGAGGGGTTGAGTCTGTTCAACTAGTCGAGCTACATGAGATGACTGTGTGAAAAAGGAATATTTTTTCTTTGCTGCAACCTTTTCAACCTTCTTATGTTGGATAGAAGGTGCTTGAGACGAGGCTCTAGTGGTTGTAGTGTCCTTATGTTCACCTTTTGAACAGATTGTGAAGAAGTTGAATTTTGTAGTATGAGATACTACCTTGCGGAACTATCTAGGTGGGACAATAGTTGGAACTACCTCTGGTATTTTGTAGAGATGACCCCCCAGAGTAACAATGAGACTACAGGGTCGAGATTCATAAACAACATGGTGTTTCCACATATATGGTTGGCTCAAGAGAACATCACAGACATCTAGCGGGGAAACATCACATAATACCTCATTCTTGAAGGGCTGGATTCTATATGACAATCGAGATTGTTGGCTGACACAAATATCTCGTCCCTGGTGAAGCCACCCAATGTTGTATGGTTGTGGGTGTTGTGTTGTCAAAAATCCCAACTGTTTGATGACCTCTACTGAGATGAGGTCCCCTTCACCCACATCTGTGAATGAAAAATGCGCTCCCCCTCTTCAGGATCTGTTGGTTCTTCTGGTTGAATTTTTGCAGTCGCAACAATAGCAGTGGGGTCTGTGTCAATGATCTGTCTTCTACCAATATTTTCTGAATCAAGGTTCGACTCCTTGTCTTTGATCTCAGCCACCAATGACTGTTTTGAGTGACATTAATCGATGTTGTGCCAAGGGCTTTTGTGGAAATCACAACATTTTCCAGTGTCCTTCTTCGTCTTTATGTTATCCTTCTTTTCCTATGGCTTGGACTGGTTTTCTGAAGGTTGGTTGTTAGGGAAATATTTACCATACTTTGATTGTTGCGGATTTGCAAACCCGAACTCCTTCTTGTTCTGGTACTTAAATTTCTGCTCGATTTTAACAGCATATTGATAAGCAACATCGAGTGATGAGATGTCCAGAAAATCCATTTTAGTTTGGATGTATCTGTGTAGAGCCCCACAGTATTTCAGAACTAAACGTCGCTCAAATTATTTGATACCCATCTTGGTGCGCAAGGTATGAAAGGTATTGGTGAAATCCAACACTTCTTTTCCCCTCTCTTGATGTAGTGTGGTCCATCTCATGTACTGGTCTTCATAGTTGCCAATAGTGTAATATTGTCCCTTGACCGCATCCACAAAAAAATCCCAAGTGGGTTCGGCCCCATATATTCCAGAATCCTCGGTGGAAATTTTCTCCCAATAAGTTTCCCAATAATGTTTGACATGGGGGATATCCTTAAGGAGTGAAAATGTGATTTTTTCACTGTCAAAGAAATTATGAACAAAGAAAAAACCTTCTAGTGGATTTAACCATTTTTCTAGGGCATCTGCATCTATCTATCCTTCAAATATGGGAATATAAAAATTAACTTGTACCTTGAAAGGTGAGGTGCCTCCAAAGTGGCCATTTGATGAAGATGTGCCTACTGCTATCGACAAGCATTGAAGAATGTGGGAAAAAATCTCCATCATTTCATCCCTCTTTCGTGTGAGAGCTTGCTCAAGCAACAGATGAATATAATCTTTTGCTCCGTCATTTTTCTTTTCTTCTACCATGGAGGGTTTCTTAGGCGTGCGAGAGAAATTTTCCTCAAGAGAGACAATATCGAGACCCAACTTGCTATACTCAGACCTCATTAGGGACATGCACTAAAAAACAATCAAGAGAAGCCTGCTCTGATAGCACTGATCTAGATTATTTTCGACACGAAATGAGAGTGGAGATATAACACAGAAATATACAGAGATATTAAAAGAGCGAAAATAATATAATGGAGATATATCAGAAATATAACAAGAGGCACAGATATACAGTAATACACAACTTCTATTAATGAGCGAAATGTACAAAACGATAGAAATACAGAGTGAAAAACTTGCTAGAATGGTGGCAAATTCTCTGAGAAGAGATGTGATGGCTACTCACATTTGCAAGAATATGAATGTTACAATAAGGCTCAAAAGGACTTTTTTAACATAAAGAGAATCTAAAACCCTAACCCCAGAAGATGAAAATCCAACAGTTTTGTGGACCCCGTTTTGGGTAGTTTGGTGTATCAACTTCCCAGAGGCGTAACTTTGGCATACAATCTCCGTTTGGGGTGCACAATAGCTCGTTGGAAAGGTATATCTGAGGAACACATGTTTTAGTTAGAATTTGATTTTGTCCAAATTTTTTTTTGGTGAGCCCTAAAAACGTTTTTTGGTGCCTTAAAACAGCCCCAAAAGTTCGGACCCGAAAACTAGAAGAAAAACTGCCAAGGTGGAAGACTGTCTTTCGAGCCAGTGGAATAGGTGGGTGGCCATCGATATCCACTTGGATCATTAGTTCCACATTTCAAGATATAGGTGTGTTTATATGAGGATGGAATTCATTTTTAGTGATTTTCCTATTCACAATTAAGACTCTTAGAGAGTTAAATCCATAGTCATTACTTGAATCTAGAGTGTAGGTTGGAGAAAATGGATACATAATATCTATCTAGCATTATGAATATGCATATACCTCATGGTGAGTAGTGTAGGTGGAACTAAATGGGTGAAATTTCAAGACACATATACCTCACAGTGAACAATGGAGGTGGGATTGAAGGGGCAAATTTCATCTTAGTTTTCTCTACACATAACGAACACAATGTTGACCCCTATTCCAATTTTTCATTTTCCCCTTAATGCTACTATGGATGTATTTGATATTTCACAATGTTACACATAGTGTGAAATGATCATAGTAGAAATATACCACAAATCTTAGAGTAGAGGCAAGGGAGAAGACCACACAACAAATCCAATGGTTCCTGGCACAGTACAAACACAATATTGTTTATGATTTAGTATAAAAAACAACTCACCCAAGACTATTGGGGTCAAGATTTTGTATGGTTTATATTATGTGGTATTTTTTTGACATTATTGATGCAAAGGATGTCTTGTTTGTATAAGGTGGTGGTCTCATTTTAAGAGTTATACCAACATTGTCATTTTCAAAGTTTCATACTAGATGACAATGTGGCAAAAACTTCCTAATTAGTACTAAACAATAGATGCAGTAATGGCCACAAAATGTCTTAAATAGTCCATTTCATATCACATATGTAAAATGGAATCTATTCTAGTATATTGTTGATGTTATTTCTTCTTATATTGTTGACTTAATTTTAATGTAAATGCACTTGGAAATATGCCAGCTGCAACATTTTGACCTAATATGCTCTTTTATGCTTTTAGATAATGTAATTCTATGGAATTCTTACAATGAAAAATATTATAAAGGTAGAGTTAAGGATTCATTGAAAAACAAGAAGCGATCAAATCAAAAGAGGATAAAGAACTTGAGATGTAAGGAGGGGGGTGCCAATTGCATTACATTGTTAAAACAATGCATGATAGACCACACTTTGCGCTAATAATTTATGTCCAAACTTGAAATGTGGAAAAAAATAATGGGTTTCCTAGTTACAATGGTGGTGTTCCTACATATGCACACCAACAATGACATCATTGTATGCACTTATCGAAAATTATAAGACACTGGGTAGGGTCTCTCCCTTTTGTCAATGTTTGTTGGAAAACAATCTCACAAGAGTATGCTCATAATGGGAAGTGACACATTCCTTTCAAAACTAGAAATCCTAAACAAAACAAAAATAGATAAAAACATCCATGGTACCAAATTCATGAGGATGACTCCCTTAGTGTCCAATATTAGGTGGAAAGGAATGAGGTCGATTTGTTCCTATTAAATCAAGATCCATTAGCTCTAAGCATAATGACAAGATGCCAAGTGGAGTAGGATGTTAGACACAAACACAACAATTCCATTGCTATGGATTCAACTTTTTGTACAAACAAATACAAGGTATGTTTGATTTTATCTAGCTTTATTTAGACATCTAACATATTGAATGCCAAATATCAATTATTGAACATTATTCTTATATATTTTGTATGACCTTCTAGTTTTTCCTTTGGTGTTATTTATAGGTCCAACATTATTTATATGATTCAATGTTATTGTTTCATCGACATTATCATTTTTACTATTCATTTGTGCAATTCAATATCCCATATCGGTGTCCTTAGTACATCATTTTAGCTTTCAACACACATCAAAATGGCATTTTTGTTGCTGGGTCATATTGAAGAATGCAATGTAGGAGATAGTGGCAACATGATTGCATACATTTCATAAACATGTTTTTCTTC
This sequence comes from Picea engelmannii, assembly GCA_009831015.1. Classification (NCBI taxonomy): domain Eukaryota; kingdom Viridiplantae; phylum Streptophyta; class Pinopsida; order Pinales; family Pinaceae; genus Picea; species Picea engelmannii. Next base: position 106,831 of record ML792430.1, on the reverse strand, counting down.
TTCCCTGCATGGAAACCATCATTGTTGGTAGATGATGCACTCACACAAATCATGTCAATAAGGTTCTCTTTAGATCCTTATTTTTTTTTCTTTGTCAGTTTCAAAATATATCTATATCACCAATGTTATTTTTATCAGTTATTGAATTTCCCATTCAACCACAACGATGTTTTCATTGTTTTTAACTAGATATGGCATGTATGTTGGTGTCGACTAAAAGAACTAACCATGTATTTTTGCAACACTAAAAAGAGATATATATGTTTAAGTTATTTGGAAATGTAATGCATTTTTTTGTTGTAATGATGGCATGAGTAAATTACTTGATTTCTATCAAAAGTTTTCATGGAAAATGATTTTATATAATATAATTTTCAAAGAAGAGTGAGAACCACAACTAAGTGAATAACCTTGTCACAGTGTGAAGGAATATATTTCATGAAAGCCGTGTCCCGAGTCTATCCTTCATGATGTACGACTCCTTACATCATAGTGTGAAGAAATAAATTTCATTAAAGGTGTGTCCTCTCCACTCCTTCTTAATGTGCCACTCCTTGCACTTGTGGTAAAGTTGATGTTATTCCTAGCAATTTAGTTTTTCAATTGGCATTATTAGTTGACTCCAATACTTTTGGAGATGAGGTCAATGCTACATATGTTAGCAAATGGTATGACCATGACAACTAGACTTTGATAGATGAGTGTACCAAGTAGTAGGTTGTTGAGGAGTTCAATAATGACATTAATCATTGTATTTCTATGAAATGTAAAAGAAGTGTGTTTAGGATAAAAACAACTAGTTATGTAGTCTTAATGAAAGCATTAAGGTGATATTTCAACTTGTGGATTAAAGATATTATGAAAAGATAAAGTTGGCATTGGATATTCTCCAAAGAACTTAAAGATATTTATTGAAACATGTTTCAAAAGCTATTTGGAGAAGAAGACATGCACATTTATGATTTCCATAACCTTCCATATTTATTAAAGTTGCAAAGAAGACAATGTGTAATATATGAAGTGATCTGGATTTATGAGCAGAAAGAAATGAATAACAGATTAAATACAATAACACAAATATACAAAGAACAACAACATATATCTACTGAACAATAATTTCTATTGAATAAATAAAATAGGCTGAAATAGAAAAATTGCAGAACTAAAAACAACGTGCTCGAATGGTGGTAGCTATCTTTGAGAAGAGATGTGGCTTCTACATGCATCTGTCTAAGAAAAATGATTACAATGAGGCTCCAGAGGCCTTTTTAACATTACTCATGAATGTCAAAACTCTAGACATCCAAAAACCTAACCCTAGGAGATGAAATGTCAAAAGTTATGTAGGCTTTGATGGGTAAGTTGGTACCTCAAATTCTTGGGGTCGTAACTTTTTCATACGACCTCCATTTTAGGTGCGTGATAGCCCGTTGAAAAGGTATTTTCAAGAAATACACATTAAGCCATCAAAATCTTACTATGTTTACATTTTAACTGTGCCAAGCCAACAAAACACTATTTAGGGCCCCAAAACAACCCTGAAAGTACAAAAAGATGTATTGACATGAAAAATTCCAAAATAAGCCAGTTGGACTAGGTGGGCAGCCACCAATATCCACCTGGAAGTTATGTAGGGATTCAAACAACCCCAAAAGTGTAGAACCCACAATTACAAATAATTACAAAAGAATGTGTTGAACTAAAAACTATCAAGAGGAGCCAGTTGGAATAGGTGGGTGGCCACCAATATCCACTTGGATAGGTCCTCCCCCCTTTAGAAGCAATGGTCTCCATTGTGTTGAGTGCCCCCATCAGGTGAGGAAATTTCTACTGAATTTGGCTCCGGGTGAGCCACTTTCCTTGGTGGAGGAGTTGCCCTACCTTGACAACTCGATAAAGTTGGATCATTTGTTGGTGAGTGCCCTTGATCTATGTGTTCACTATCTGATCAGTGGATTCATGTTTCATGCAGTCAGGGTTGAGCTCTATTCGTGTCAATTGTTCTTCGATCTCTGAGGTGTCCAATAATGGTGGAAAATATGGCCAGAGGAGGTCCACATTGAACACTGGGTGCAATCTAAGGAAGGGAGGAGTGTTGAGCTCAAAATCACTGTCACCCACAACCTTGGTGATAGTGTAAGGCCCATAGTGAAGTGGACGGACCTTTCGATGGGGCTCTATAAGGAATTCTTTCTAAAAATGTAACCATACCTTGTCTCCCACCTAAAACTTGTGTAGTACCTAGTGTTGATCATGGCACTGCTTGTACTTAGAATTGGATTTCTGCAAAATATCATGGACCTGTTAGCGTATGTGTTGAATCTGCTCAATGAATCTGGTGGCTTTGTCGGCCTCAAACTGAACATAAGAATAATTTGTTTGTGTTGTTGCAAGAGGTAGTGCAACATAAATGGGACCCAAGGGTTGGCATCCCAACCCCACCTAAAAGGGGGTATGGTCGATGGAGCTATGGAGAGCCCTATTGTAGTTGTGTTGAACATAGGGAAGACTCTCATCCCATGTACACAGATGCTTAGAGTTATACATGCACATGATGTGCACAGTCATCCAATTGACGACCTTTGTTTGACCATCGGTTTGAGGGTGGAAGGCAGTGGATTTAGTGAGCTTGGCATCCAACAGTGACCATAGACTCGACCAAAATGTGTTGAGGAACTTATTTTCCCTATTGGAGATGATGGTCTGTGGTATCCCAAAATGGACCCACACTTGTTCGAATAAGAGCTTGGTAGTAGTTGTTGGTGTGATGCTCTTCTTGTAGGATGCAAGAATGACCATCTCCATAAACCGATCAACCACCACAAATACACAATCATTGCCTTGCTTGGTGGAGGGAAGGACAGCCATGTAATCCATCAAGATGGATTCCCAAGGCCTCTTGAAAGTAGGAGGATGGGTGTATAATACTTTCTTCTTGATGGTTGGCTTGGAAATGGCACATGCAGTGCAAGATCTGATATACTTGCTTACATCCTGTCGAAGTTTTGGCCAATAAAAACGTTTATGTAGAATGACCATAGTTTTCTCCACACCAAAATGTCCTGTCATCTGACTATAGTGAGCCTCCCAAATCATCTTTTCACACTCACTTGTAGGAACACAGAGATGGACCAGATGGCATAACAATCCATCTTGAATGTGAAAACCAGTGACATTCGCGCTTGTACCAAAGAGATGATAGGTGGTGGCGAAGTCAGGATCTCGTTGATAAAGTTGGGGCCACTAAGATGCCTCATGCCCACAAGAATGGATCACGGTGGTGAGTGCAACCACGGGAGTTCAACTGAGGCAGTCAGTGACATGATTTGTGCTCCATATCTTAAACTTGATGTTGATATGGAACTATTGCAGGTAGGTGGACCATTTTTTATGGTTGTCGTTCTGCAACTTCCCTTGTGTCTATATGAATTTTAGAGGCTTATGATCAGTGCGGATGATTGTGTATTTTCCCATAATGTAATGTTTCCATTGATGAAAAGATTTCACAATGAAATACATTTCCATGTCATAGGTGGGGTATTTTCGTACGGTACCTGAGAGTGTCTCACTATGGTATTCTACTAGATGACTGTGTTGAGTGATAACTGTGCCTACAGCATAGTCAGATGCATCACTCTTAATCTCAAAAGGTTGTTGTAGATAGGGCAAGGAGAGTACTAGAGCTAAGCACAAGTGATGCTCCAGATCATCAAATGCTCGTTGTTGTGCCTTCCCCCATGCGAACGTTTCCCTGCCACTGCCCTTGGTCACTTGGATGAGGGCCCATGCAATATGGGATAATCCCAACATGAACCTTCCGTAGAAGTTGGCAAGTCCCAAGAATATATGAAGCTTATTTAGTGTGTTCGGGGCTAGCCATTCATGGATGACTTGGATATTAATTGGATACACATGTACACCATGCTCATCAAAAATATATCCCAAGTATTGGACCCTATTCATGCCAAAGGAGTGTTTTTCCAAGTTGGCATATAGCTTGTGCTGCCATAGAGTGCTCAAAACTTATTGAATATGTTGCATGTGCTCCTCCCAAGTTTTGTTGAAGATGAGGATGTCATCCAAATATACCACCGCAAAAGAGTTGGTGAAGGGTCTCAATACATCATCCATCAACCTCATGAAAGTGGTTGGTGCATTTGTTAAGCCAAAGGGCATGACCATCCATTCGAAAAGACCTTGTTTAGTTTTGAAAGTTGTCTTCTATACATCATTTGGTTCGATGGGAACCTGGTGGTAGCCAGAATTTAGGTCAATCTTGTTGAAGAAATTTTTCCCCTCGACCTGGTCAAGAAGGTCATCAATTTGAGGAATTGGGTTGTTGAAAAGTCAACAAGAAACATGCTTCTAATTTACCTTTCCCTTAAATAAATTGGACAATAAATATTAATCTATTATCTCATCTATAACTGAGTGATTTGGCGTTGTAATAGAATTATAAGTGTAGTTAAGTGAGTTAACATCAGTTGTACTAATTGTAACTAAACTTGCACTAGTGAGAGTTCAATGAATTAATTATTCATTAATTCACAATCAATGAACTTACATGCAACTGAAGATTCGCCACAGTTAACTACATGCATGTCAAATCCAGTGGAGACCCAGTTGAGATAACAGGTGAAAGGGACAGTTTGGCTATCAGTTGTGATTTGATCACACATGCAGTGGATATGCTTATGAGCATGTGCAAACTAGGTAATTCAAATTCATCATTGTGAGAATTCTAATTGCAGGGATTTGTGCAAAGGAGGCAGGCTATTTGGACACAGAGAATTGGCACATGTATTTGCTAATTTGTGTATTACAGTGTGAGATGATTGTATTGTACTGAGAGCTCTTGGATTAGAGTTTTGTATGAGATTGTTTCATGATCCATGATATACATAATAAATGATAGTGGGGTTTTTAGCTTTACACTTTCCCAGAAAAACTTATGTGTTATGTGTTACTGATATTGCACTTTGTGATCGTGGTTTAATTTTCCACAAGAATAATAGTAGAAGCGATTTTGTATTTAATAGTGGCATATAATTATTAGATCAGGAGAATCGCAGGAAATACTTAATTTGTATTGAAATTTCTACATGGTATCAGAGCCACGGAGGCCACGGAGCCACGTAAGTGAGGTGAAAAAATAATAGTATTTCCGCAAGTCCCGTCTCTAGTAGGGGTGCAAACCTTAGTACTGAAAACTACGCACATTTCTAAGAGAAGAAATTCTCACACCCTACTCAAAGGAGAGGTGCGAACTTCATTGAAATTATCGTAGGCTATTAACGGAGAAGTGTGAACTTCCCTCACCCCATAGTGCATTACAGTGCAAACTCACTCAACAAGTTCACAGGCTATACACAGGTAGGGTGCGAACTTCCCTCAGGCTGCTCTCAAGTGGGGTGCGAACCTCCCAGGGCAAGAGAAATTGCAACAGTTGAGTTTTGTGGTTGGATAACATTCGAATTTGCATGATTTTCTTGGTGCAACAGTTGATTCAAGATCGAAATGTCTTTCAATGGCTTGAGGTTAGAGTATGCACTCGAGAGAAAATCTAACTACATTGCTTGGAAGGACAGGATGGAAGCAATACTCGAAGACAATGGCTTGAAGGAATACATTGACAAAGATGTTCCTAAGCCGGATGCGACAGATACTGCAAATCTTGATGCATGGAAAAAGAAAGTGGAAAAGGCGAGGAGGATTCTGTTGGAGGGAGTACGAGACCACATTATCTCAAGTCTCCATGGGAAAACCACACCACATGCAATGTGGAAGGTTTTGACGGATCTGTTCCAAAATAGTAGCGACCATAGGAAATTGGCACTCAAAGATAAACTCAGGAAGATCAAGATGAAGAAGGGTGACACCATTCCAAAATATCTCACGAAGTTTGTCCAATGTCAGGATGAGCTTGGAAGTGTGGGAATAACAGTCGTTGCTAATGATTTGGTGAGCTTGGCTCTCCTAGGACTTCCCAAGATTTCGCACAGTTATCAAGACTTTGTCAATGGAAGGGAAAAATTTCCAGATTGGGAACGACTATGGTCGGATCTAGTGCAAGAGGAGTTCAGGTGGAACACCAGAGATGGATCTTCATCAAAGCGTGATGATGAAGAGGATTGTGCTTTGACTGCCAAGGCAAGGAAAGGGAAAAGGAAGAAATTCCATTCAAAATTCGAGTCTAAAGTCAAGAAGCTGGATTTGTCCAAAGTGAAGTGTTTTCACTGTCATGAACATGGGCATCTCGCTACTAACTGTCCGCAAAAGAGGAAGAACAAGATGATTATTGGAGCTTCAACTGGTGAGGCTCTTGCCTTGCAATTTTAACTTGACTTCTCTTTGATCGCATGCATGGCTTCAAGTGCATCAGGATCAGTGTGGTATTTGGATAGTGGCGATTCCTTCCACATGATGGGAGATAAAGAGTCTTTCATTGACTTGGAGGAGAAAAATATCAGAATGCATATAGATATGGGCGACGATAGATGATACAGTGCGACTGGTATTGGTACCATTACCTTTCAGAGGGAGTCAGGTAAACCATTTCAATTGAAAAATGTTATGCATGTTCCAGGTTTGAAGAAAAACCTGGTCTCAATAACAATGTTGGAGGACAGAGGCTATGATGTTGTTTTTAGCAGTGGAAAATCCTACCTGCGACATAAAGCAACGGGTCAAGTCAAGAAGACAGGGATTTGAGTGAAGAATCTCTACATGTTGGAGGTAGATGGTTGCAGTGCCATGATAGGCAAGGCAGAAAAAGTGGTGAGCCGGGATGAGGGAGAATTATGGCACAGGTGATTGGGTCATCTTCATCATGGAGCCTTGAAGATCATGCAACAAATATCTACTTGACTTCCAAGGGGAACACTTGCTCAGTTAGATCAGTGCAAGGGGTGCACCCTGGGGAAGTATGTAAAGTCCACCTTTCATGAAAAGGAGTACTGTGCTTCGGTGATCCTGGAGAGAATTCACACAGACGTGTGTGGACCATTCTCGGTTGCTTCAATAGCAAAACATAAGTATTATGTTATTTTTGTTGATGAATTTTCTCGTAAATGATGGATATTCTTCATGCAGAAGAAGGATCAAACATTCTCAAAGTTATGTGAGTTTAAAGCATTGGTGGAGAAAGAGTCAGGGAAGCAAGTGAAAGCTCTAAGGAGCGATAATGGTGGATAATACATCTCTAACAAATTCAAAGACTTCTACAGCAGAGAAGGAATTCTAAGAGAACTCATAGCACCTCATAACCCACAACAAAATGGGGTCGCGGAGAGGAAGAACAGAACAATCGTGGGTGCAGCACAAGAGATGTTGCATGATCAGGGCCTACCAATGCATTTGTGGGCAAAATCATGCAATACTGCGGTTTATGTGCAAAACCGTTGTCCTCATAGAATACTTGGCATGAGTACACCTAAAGAAGCTTTCACTGGTAAGAAGCCTGATGTTTCTCATTTCAAAAAATTTGGCTCATCTGTTTATGTGCATGTGACCAAGGATTCCAGGAAGAAGCTGGAACCAACTGCTGAAATTGGGATATTTTTGGGGTACACAGAAACACCCCATAATTATCGTGTGTATTTTCCGAATAGTAAGATGATTGTTATGCGACAGGATATAAAATTCGATGAGGGGAAATCTATGTGGTTGTCGCTTGAGAGGGAGCTAGACTTGCATGCAGAAGAGGAATTGTTGGTTCCCAAAGATGAGTCTCAAGATGTGGATTAGCCACATGAGGAGGTTCATGGAGTGGAGGAAACCACTCAAGCAGAGCCATCCATCATAAATGGTAGAAAGTGCACCATGAAAGCTGACGGATTGAGACTAGATGTTGCACAGAATGTAGGAGCCCCTACTTCACAGCGCAGACATAGACAGTCTCCTGATAAATTTGTTGGATACATGGCTCTCATGAGAAAATGTATTGTGACTGAACCATCTTCCTTTAAGGAAGCAGTGCAGGACCCCACTTGGGTTGATGCTATGGTAGAGGAGTATAATTCTATTTTCGAAAACAATGCATGGGAAATTGTCCCAAGACTGGTCGACAAATCAATGGTAAGTTCGAGATGGATCTACAAGGTAAATAAAGCTGCTGATGGGAGTGTGGAGAAATAGAAGGCCAGGTTTGTGGCCCAGGGATTCTCACAGATCGAGGGGATAGATTATGATGAGACCTTTTCACCTGTCGCAAGGTACTCTTCCATAAGATCCATCCTTGCATTCTCAGCGCAGATGGGCTGGTGCATTCATCAGATGGATGTAAAAACTGTGTTCCTCAATGGGATCATTGAGGAAGAAGTGTACATTGAACAACCAGAAGGTTTTGAGACCTTTGATAGAGATTCGCATGTGTGCAGACTCAAGAGAGCATTGTATGGGCTAAAGAAAGCACCCCGTGCTTGGTACACTCGGATAGACAACTATTTCACTGGATTGGGCTTCACCAAAAGTGAAGTGAATGCAAACATATACCAAATTGTGGTGGAGGGTAAGATTGTAATCATTGTTCTTTATGTTGATGATTTAATACTGACTGGTGATGAGCAGTTGATACACTCATGCAAGAATGACCTTGCAAAGGAGTTCGAGATGAAGGATTTGGGCCTTCTTCATTATTTCCTTGGATTGGAAATATGGCAGTGAAATGGTGAACTTTTTGTGTCTCAAGGCAAGTATGCAAGGGAGATACTGGGTAAGTTTCACATGGAGGGTTGCAAACCAATGGATACTCCTCTTCCAGGAAACTGGAGGAAAGAGGATGCTACTTCTAGAGAGGTAGTGGATGCTACAGTCTATCGACAGTTAGTGGGTTCGATAATGTATTTAGTGAACACGAGACCGAACATTTGCTATGCGGTTAACCAGATAAGTCAAGCGATGGTTAAGCCTACCAAACGCTTTTGGAAGACGAGTAAGCATGTCCTGAGATATCTGAAGGGAACATCTGAGTATGGATTATGGTACAGACATACGGATGAGGTGAAGTTGCATGGCTTCACGGATGTAGATTGGGCAGGCAACCCAATGGAAAGAAAGAGCACATCAGGGGGGATCTTTAGTATCGGATCTATAGTTGTTTCTTGGTACAACAGGAAACAGAGATCTGTGGCACTTAGTTCAGCGGAAGAAGAATACATGGTAGCGAGTCAAGATGCATGTGAGGCTATCTAGATGAGAAAAATCTTGGTTGGTTTGTTTGGTTCTCATTTAGATCTGATAGTGATTTATTGTGATAATTAGAGTTGCATTAAACTCTCGATTAATCTTGTGTTTCATGACAGATCTAAGCATATAGATATCCGGTATCATCATCTCAGAGATTGTGTGCATCAGAAGATCATGTTGCTTCAATACATTCCAACAAAAGATCAGGATGCAGACATTCTAACGAAGGCACTCACCAGGAGAAAATTCAAATATCATAGAGACAAGATTGGGGTGAAGGATAATCCCTTTCTTGTTGAGAAGGAGATTTGAAAAGTCAACAAGAAACATGTGTCTAATTTACTTTTCCCTTAAATAAATTGGACAATAAATATTAATCTATTATCTCATCTATAACTGAGTGATTTGGCATTGTAACAGAATTATAAGTGTAGTTAAGTGAGTTAAGATCAGTTGTACTAGTTGTAACTAAACTTGCACTAGTGAGAGTTCAGTGAATTAATTATTCATTAATTTACAATCAATGAACTCACATGCAACTGAAGATTCGCCACGGTTAACTACATGCATGTCAGATCCAGTGGAGACCCAGTTGAGATAACAGGTGAAAGGGACAGTTTGGCTATCATTTGTGATTTGATCACACATGCAGTGGATATGCTTATGAGCATGTGCAAACTAGGTAATTCAAATTCATCATTGTGAGAATTCTAATTACAGGGATTTGTGCAAAGGAGGCAGGCTATTTGGACACAGAGAATTGGCACATGTATTTGCTAATTTGTGTATGACAGTGTGAGATGATTGTATTGTACTGAGAGCTCTTGGATTAGAGTTTTGTATGAGATTGTTTCATGATCCATGATATACATAATAAATGATAGTGGGGTTTTTAGCTTTACGCTTTCCCAGAAAAACTTATGTGTTATGTGTTACTGATATTGCACTTTGTGATCGTGGTTTAATTTTCCACAAGAATAATAGTAGAAGCGATTTTGTATTTAATAGTGGCATATAATTATTAGATCAGGAGAATCGTAGGAAATATTTAATTTGTGTTGAAATTTCTACATGGGTATCAGTTCTTGACTGTGATTTTGTTTAATTATATATAATCAATGTAGAGCCCCCAGGTCTCATCTTTCTTCTGCTCCAGTACAATCGTGCTTATGCAAGGGGAGGAGTTGGGTCTGATGTGCCCCTTTTAAAGAAACTCTTGGATATGACACTTGATTTCATCATTTTTCATCAACGAGCAATGATAGATTGATCCATTAGGCAGAGGTGCACTGGGGGTTAGATCAATTGAATGCTTGACTTGAAAGTGCATCGGTACCTTGGTGGGTGAGGAGAAGATGCCTCTGTATTCTTCCACGATCCCATCCACTTGCTTCTGCTGCAAAGAGAGGCTTTGTGTAGACGCCATGGATGTGGCAGGGACCTTCTACTTACTATGAGCACGGATCACAAAGAAGATGAACTTCCTGGTATGTGAAATGACCTTACTACATTACTTGGTAGAGATTAAAGAAATAACAGTAGGCAGTGCTACCTCTGGTATCATGTACAATTGTCTACCCAAAGTAATAATAACACTGCAGGTTCTAGACTCATACACAACATGTCGCTTCCATAAATATGGCTATCCTAAAAGAACATCACAAACTTCAAGGGGAGAAATATCACACAATACCTCGTCTTTGAAGGGCTTGATGGCGTACAAAAAACAACATTGTTGGTTGACACGAAGATCTCTTCCTTTGCAAATCCAATCGATGGTGTAGGTTTGTAGGTGCGGTGTTGTCGATAGGTCCAGTTGCTTGATGACCTTTGTTGAGATCAGGTTCTTCTGACTGTCTCTATTGGCAATGAAATGAAGCGGAGCCCCCTTTACCCACATATGTGAGTGAAAGAGGCACTCCCCTTCCTTTGGTTCTTCTGGTTTGTTTGGTTGTTATTTGGTGGTAGAGACAATAGAGTTGGGTTTGGTATCGATAATCTTCTTCCCTCCTTATGGATTTGATTTGGAGTCAAAATCTTCCTTTGAATCAGAAGCTTTCAGCTCATCCACCAGGGACTGCTTGGAGCGACATTCTTCGGTGTTGTGCCAAGGGATTTTATGGTATTCACACCATTTTCTCATGTCCTTCTTCGACTTCTCATTACCCTTCTTGTGTTGCGGCTTGGACTGGTTGTCCTGAGAGTGGTCATATTTTCTTTGTCCCTTGTTTTGTGGGTTGGGGCCGCCTTTGTCTTGCTTCGACTGTGAGGAGTTTGCATATCCAAACTCTCGCCTCTTCTGTTTAAATTTATGCTCGATCTTGACAACATATCTATAAATCACACTTAATGATGTGATGTCCAGAAACTCCATTTCTGATTGAATGTATCTATGCAGAAAACTGCGGTATTTGAGCACCAGATGTCGTTCAGATTCTTTGATACCCAATTTGGTGCACAGAGAATGGAAAATATTGGTGAAATCGAGTACTAGCTGGTCCCTTTCTTGACGTAGCGTTGTCCATCTTGTGCACTGGTCCTCATAGCTTCCAACATGGTAGTATTGTTCTTTAATGGAATCCATGAAGGAATCCCATGTGGGGGCAACTGCAAATATTGCAGATTTCTCTATCACCCTTTGCTCAGAGTAAGTATCCCACTAGTCCTTAACATGGGGGACAACCTTGAGGAGTGAAAAAGTAATCTTTTCCCTGTCAGAAAAATTGTGGACCGAAAAATACCCTTTGAACAGATTCAACCATTTATCTACAACATCCACATATATTAGTCCTTCAAATAATGGAATATAAAAATTTACTTGTACCTTGAAGAGGGTTGCATGGTTGCTTGATGAAGATGTGTCTCCTGTGGGCATCCACTGAAGGATCTGTGCAAAGTTGTCCATCATTTTGTTCCTTTTTCACGCAAGGGATTCCTCGAGAAACATTTTAAAATGATCTCCTGCTCCATCATATTTATTTTCGTTCTGCATGGGTTGTTGTCAGGCTCGACGTTGTCGATCTTGCAAAGGCTCGACTGGGTCAAGTCTCGACTTCTTGTACCCAGATCTTGTCAGGGACCTACAAGAAGAAAAATAAATGAAGAGCGGACCGCTCTGATACAACTGATCCATATTTATGAGCGAATTAAATGAATAACAAACTAAATACAATAACACAAATATATAGAGAACAACAATAGATATTCAATGAACAATAACTTCTATTGAATAAAGAAAATATGATGAAACTGTAAAACTACAGAACTGAAAACAACTTGCTCGAATGGTGGTAGCTATCTCTGAGAAGAGATGTGGCTGCTATGCACATATGTCTGAGCATAATGATTACAATGAGGCTCTAGAGGCCTTTTTAACATTACTCGTGAATGCCAAAACATAGACATCCAAAAACCTAACCCTAGGAGATGAAACACCAAAGGTTATGTGGGCCTCGATGGGTAAGTTGGTACCTCAACTTCCCGAGGTCGTAACTTTTGCATACAACTTATGTTTTAGGCGTGTGATAGCCCATTGGAAAGGTCTTTTTGGGAACTACACATTATGTCGTCAAACTCTAACTCTGTCTACAGTTTGACCGTGGCAAGCCAAAAAAACATTGTTTAGGGCCTCAAAACGACCCTGGAAGTACATAAAGATGTACTGACATGAAAAATTCCAATAAGTCAGTTGGATTAGGTGGGCGACCACCAATATCCACCTGGAAGCTATGTAGGGCTTCAGACAACCCCGAAAGTGTAGACCCACAATTGCAAAGAATTACAAAAGAACATGTTGAACTAAAAATTGTCAAGAGGAGCCAGTTGGAATAGGTGGGTGGCCATCAATATCCACATGGATCATGAAGTAAGCTAACACAATAGAATGCCACTTTGTGGAAGCCTTGAGATTGCATTCTCTACGCTAAAGCTTTTGGTTGAATATATATATAGTTTTATTCTCATATATAAGATGGTTTGATTGGTTAATCTCTTTATTATATAGAAATTGTTATGACGAAACTCACTTTTATTTTTATCAATGCATGTCACCACATGAAGAACGAATTTAATAAATTATAAAATTTGGTGTAGTTATTTATGTATGTAGTTATTAATAATGTTAATATATATGACATTGGATAGAGCATTTTTTGAATATTGGGTGCTCAAGAATAAGAACATCATATAGAACCATTAAAAACACAACATGTCACTTCAAGGAATTGAAATTGGATGGGGAGGCAATCATTCCTCTCAATCACCTAAGCTACATCAATTTTTTTTTATATTTTTACTTTAATACTTTAATAAATGATTATAATTAATTATTGTTTCGAAACTCTTAATCCATTGCTTCAAAAAGTCCCAATTAATTGTTCGAGTGTTAATTTATTAATTGGATTGAGTCCATGGGATGAATGCATAAAGTTGTATAGCACTTTTTGGAAATAAAAGAGGGTAAAAAGGGTTTGCATGGACCCTTAAACAAGGCGTTTTTCCAACTCTCGATCGAGGTATTTAGACTTCGATGAAGAGGCAAAATAAGTCGTTGATCGAGCGAGGTATTTAGACTTCGATGAAGAGGCAAAATAAGTCATTGATTGAGGGTTTTTTATAATCTAGTATACCTTGATGGAAAGTTTATTAAGGGTTAAACCTTCGATAGAGGGTAAATTTAATCTTGATCAATCAATGGTTAAAAACTCGAATCACGGCCTTAGCACAATCGAGATCTTGAAATTTTATAAAATAATTCCTCGACATGATTATTTATCCTCTCAAATATGGCCCAATTAATGGTTAAAAGCTCAATCACGGCCTTGAGCTCAATTGAGGCATTGAAATTTTCCACTTGGCGTTGACATGATTATTTATCCTCTCAAACATATAACATATTGAAACTTTCTATCAAACATTTATACATGCGGAATAACTGTCACTACTGAAACCATCACCAAGTTGCAACATTAACACACTCATGTTTATGGAGAAAGTAGGTATTTGGTTTCTTTTAAATAAATTAAATTGTAAAATGTATCTTTATTTAAATTGTAAAATATATTTAAATTATATATATATATATATAATCAAGCAACAACATTTACCCTATCTATTTTATCGTTTACCCTATCTATTTTATTTTCAATTATATATTAACATATATAAATGTTACCATATATACATGTTACTATATTTTGTCAAACTTATGGTAGTATATATGATTGAAATTTATCCACCAATACATGGTTGAAAGTAAAATTGGGAGTATTAAGGTTATCATTTTTTAAGTTTAGAATAATCAATTAGGAACACTATTAATTTTATACTTAATCATATATGGATAAGTAGAAATGTTTTTATAATTTTTTCAAATATTTAGTAAAGCATGGAGGATTGAAAATAATCCACTAATGTATAGTTGAAAATAAAATAAAAAATGTAAACATTGTTGTTGTTGTTTCTACGTACAAGTAAAAATGTTGTTGGATAAAATCAATAAAGTAAATGTTGTCTTTTTTAGTTTATAGTAGTCAATAGACAGTTTTTACATTAACAATTATATTTTCAACCATGTGTAAGGAGAAATGATACTAAATTGAAAAGTAATGCATGGAGTATTAAAACTAATTTGATAATATTTCAATTTATTAATACATTATCAATTTTTTTTATAGTTTTTTCTAATTTACAATAATCAACTGATAATGTTGTCAAATTTTTACCAATAACCACTTGTTGGTACAAAGTGAAAATAAAATGTACAATGTAAACATTGCCCTTTTTCATCTTTTTGTTTAAATTATTTGAGTTTTCATTTTTCATCTTTTAGTTTAAATTATTTGAGCTACTAAGTATAAGGTCCATTCATCTCATTCATCTTGTTTTTTTTATTATTATTTAGATTTTTATAGACATACTCCATAACAAACACCACATGATATTATCGATTTTTTTTATAATTTTTCTAATTTATAATAATTAACTAATAATATTGTCACTTTTTTACCAAAAAAGTTTTTTTTATACAAAATGAAAATTAAAACTACAATATAAACATTGCCCTCTTTTTTCCATTTTTTAGTTAAAATTATTTGAACTACTAAAAGGTCCATTCATCTAATTCATCTTATTCTTTTTATTTTTTATTTAGATTCCTCTACCCATACTCCATAACAAAGGCCATGCAGACCATTCATCTAATTCATCTTTTTTTTATTTATTTAGATTCCTCTACTCATACTCCATAACAAAGGCCATCTCTGCGTTATACATAGAGCTCTAGAGAGTCTTGAGTTTGTGCTCGTGGAGAGCGTGTCGATGTGGCTCAAAACATAGAGTTCTAGAGAGTCTTGAGTTTCTGCTCCTAGAGAGCGTGTAGCTGTGGCTCAAACATATGATTATGGGTAAATAATTTTGTTTTATTTACAAATATATGCTAATTATTAGCATTGTAAATAATAATTGTTTTTAATTTACAAGGACCTTATGAATAGTGCATTGATTCCATTTGTTTTTTTCTTAAATTACATTCATCTAAATTATAAAATCGGTGTTCATAAAGAATTTTAAGAAAAACACCTTTGTTATTTTTTTTTATTTTTATTTTTACAATAAACACTTCTTATACTAAGAGACAAGGTAATTAATATTATATTCTTAGTTTTACTTATTATTTAGGGAGGTTTTTTTTTGTACAACTCAACATGAGGAAAATGTGTAACTCCATGCAAACATAAAATTGACATATAACATAAATGTTAAAAGCAAAAACATATTTTAGTGTCAATTTATACCTTAAGACAACGATAGTTGCGGAGCAGCAAGTCCCTGCCAAGAAGAAAGAATACTGTTCGACTTGATAATTTGGTTTGACAATTGATTTTACATTGACCCAAAGAACCATAATTCGAAAATTTCTGAGAGGATTTCGAAATAGAGGTTTACTGAAGAGTGTAGTTATAGTTCACTTAACCTTGAAGAGTGTAGTTATAGTTCACTTAACGTCTTAAATGTGGTAGTTGTGATTACATTTCATTTCTATAGAGTTAGGAGGGGTAAGGAAGCTTTCACCCATACTCTCGACTAAGAAGTATCTCTAAGCACTATTTGAGATTGGACTAAGCGAAGCTTTCCCTAGAAATACAACAAAATTGCAAGTCCAAGAACAATCCAAATGTAGATGTCCCAAGTTAAAATTTGTCAAAATCCCGAAATTAGTATTATAAGACATTTTAAACTCTTGAAAATAGTATTATACGCCATTTTAAATTTTTCCTGCTATGTATCAACAAAAACCAAGGGCACGCAAATTTAAAACTTTAAAACAGAGCACATGGTGGTAGGCACGTGATAAGTGGCATTTGTATATTTTGGGTTGGAATTTGGTAAATCAAATTGATTTGTTGTATTGTTGGTATTGCAATTTCAATGTTTTAGGTAGATTTAGAGATACCATATTATCATTCTGGTCATCGAATTGTGCCATCTACCCAAGTTCCTCAACTTTTGTGCCCATGACCTCAACCGGACCATGCCCAAAACAATGTATCTTATAACGCAAATCAAACAATGTTTTATATTGCCGAAGCAACAAACAACAATGTTAATTTTGAGGAAAAGTGACCACTTGGAAGGCACAAGAGCGACATTTGGAAGAACGAGAGTGTCCATCTGACGGTTCCCAGTCTTTCCTCCATTTGTCATACCAATATTTTGCATGGGAAGTACGTCCAAATCATGCTCCTGGTACCCTCATGAATTCAAACACCAGTCGAAGCACGAAAGTGGTCATCTTGACCTTTCGCTAAATAGAGAATAGTTGGGGAGAAGGAGCTTCCCCTTGATCTAGGAAGATGTACATGGAAGAAATCAAGGAAGAAAAAGTGGACGAAGTTGGCCAAAATGTTGAAGCTGAAAGATCCACAAGAACAAACAATGATGAAAAGACCATGTTCAACAGTGGAGGACTATGAAGCAAATGTACTACTAATTCTAAAGAAGCATCCTTCAAACTTGATCACAGCAGCAACACAACATCACAGACTTCCCAAGCTGAAATTAGCTCTGGTAATCTGACATTACATCTAAAATCGAAGGATCCAGAGATGGTTGTAGCTCGGGAGACTTTTGAACCTCTTTATTCCATGAATACTTCCCATGAGGGTGATATGAAACTCGACGAAGCTCCTGGTTACAATAATTTTGACCAATACAAGAGATTCAAAAGTGAATTGTATGCAAGCAAATTCCAAATAGCTGATCATACTGGGATGACTATTGATTTTTCCTCAACCTAAATGGAGATTAGACTTGGTACTGAATCCATGCCTAGAACTGGATATGAAACCGGGAGGGATGCTTCGTGGGGTGCTATCACCTTGACTCTGGTTAGTGCTAGATTCACGACTGAATTTTTTTCCAGGGATCTCATGACAAGCGGGAGTGTATGAAGCATTCAAAAGATTATAATCAAACAGGACCTTTACATGGCCAGCCACCATGTTAGATAAGCTTGCTTTTCTCCCTCTTGCTCCTGTAACACCCTGTTTCCCCCAAATTTGAAATTAATCCTAATACAGGAATTACCATGCTAAAGCATGATGAAAATGTAAATAACATTATGAATTTATATTATAGAACTGCTGAGAGGGGATGTGCAGAAAAGAGACCACGATGGTGGTGGAGGGCACCTGAAAAGGGGGCATTAACTTCCACCAAGAATGAAATACCGTATTTGGACTCCACTGGCCCGGAGAACCAAAAGCGGCTCGCTGGCCCTGAAAATTAATGGCTCGCAGACTGGTAGGCGGATGGCTTGATGAGGGATGGGATGGTGAACCGCCCATCCGTAGAGTCGTCAGGCCTGATCAATGCGAGGGTAATCGTGCCACACGCAACCTCACGAGAGGATAAGGCGTATGGCAGAAGCGATTGAAAGGGGGGGCAGACGCGAGGGGAAACTCTGGAATTTTCTACGCAGAGTGAGTGATCGCAGGAGGAGGGATTGCAACCTTCGCTCCTGGACACTGGTGGACAGAGAGACGCAGGTCTTAGGACATCGTGGTCTCAGCTCGGGGGTGGCTAGTGGTAAATCCATTAGGAGTCACTACGCCTACGGTTGGGTGGAAATGAGCACCCCTCTCAGCAGTTGCTTCCATTGTTGAAGTTATTTTGATAAGTATTTTGCTTATATTGCGTTTTGACATTTATATGCTGTCACATATGTTCATAGACTTGTGTAATTGTAGATATTTCCTGTGTAAGAATATCTGTGCAATAATTGATAATGAGGAGTAGTTACTGGCTCATAGAACTGTGAAATTGTAAATGGTTTCAGCATGAGAATGTCCGCGTAGCGCTGATATGAATGGGACGATATATGCTTAAACACCGAGGAAACCGTACTTGACTTACGCTGATAAATGAATCTAATCATGCCCAGCCGTTCTTGGGAAACTGTCTTCCTTTATCCGCTTCCGGAAATGCCCCGATAAGGATCTCTTCACAGAGATTCCCTCCTCGGAAAGGTTCACTAAGAACCCAGAATAAGGACAAGGATGCACAGGCCTTATCAACCCCACACGAGGAGGAACGATTCTATTAAGGTTCCAAGATAGTAGTGTTATGAGGAGCGACAAGTCGACGGATGAGATCTCGTCGGAGGATCCATAGTCATTCACGACCATTAGATTGACGACAGTAACGTAGGCGTTACACACTTTGCCCATTTGTCGCCCTCATCGTGAGCAACGAGAAATTGGGATCGTAAACCCCAAGATCCAAACGAACGAATCTAGACCGTTAGATCTCGGTCCAATTACCCGTCAGTCGTTGGATCTGGAGAAGCTGCGCAGGGGTTAAGCGCAGGAGTAGGCATGTGAGAAATGACCTGAACCGTCGGATCTTAGATCATAGTCCCGACAACCGTCAGATCTCGAGAAGATGCGCCGGAGTTAAACTCTAGAGTGCAGAGGAACAGATCCTAACCGTTGATCTCGGCCGGACACGTGTCAGCGTATCGGGGAGTCGTCGAGATTTCTCCCATCGGAGAATTTAGGAGTGTAGAACCATTGCAATAGGAAGTCGCGATCTGCGATTTACCAATAAGATCTGAGCAGTCTGTTCACACGGGACAGGTGTCAGAGATCGGGCGAAAGTCGGGGATCGGGAAATCGGAGTTCTCGAGGCCACGAGAACCAGGACATCATAAGTCCCGAAACCCCGAGAATCAATCCGGGCCGTCCGTCTGCAAGGACAGGTGGCAAAGGATCGGGTGCCGTCGGCATTTTGTTCATCGGAGTTTTCAATGGTAAGGAAATGGTGCAACAGGAAATCGCGATCCGCGATTTCCCGATAGGATCTGAGCCGTCCATCAGTGAGGACGCGTGGCGAGAGATCCCAGAAAGTCGGAGTTCGGCATATCGGAGTTTCAAGAGTCATGAAGCTCTTGCACAATGGAATCGCGATTCGCGATTTCCCGATACAATCAAGGCCGTCCCTCTGGGGGATAGATGGCAACCATCCAAAACCGTCGGTGGTAGACCCCATCGGCATTTCGGGAATCGGCGTATTGGGGATTTCAAGGACATGAAATCCCTGTATTGCGAAACCGCGATATGCGAATTTTCGACACCATCATAGGCCGTTGATCCAAGGGACACGTGTCGAGCATCCGGAGAGAATCGGGATATCGCGAGTCCCAGGTACATGTGTTTTGGGTCATCGCAAATGCCGAAACCCCGATGGAGGGTTATACGGCTGTAGTCATATGATAAGTAGTCATATGGACCATAGTATAGCCAAAGGGGCTAGCTAGTGTAAAGGCGCATCGAGAGTCCAGGGGACTTGTGCGCCATGACATTGAGAGGTGCCAAACCCCGACAAGCATTAAGACGGTGGTCTTGTGAACGTTGTGGTCGTATTGACCAGGACTTAGCCCGGAAAGCCAATGCGCTAAGAGCACATCGGGGATCAGAGGATCAGGAGTTCCGAGTACATGTGCACCTCGGCACCACAAACTCTGAAACCCTGACGAGAAGCTGTCGGATGGTCATATAGGAACCGGTCATGTGGACCCAAGGTTTAGCCGAGTGGGGCTGAGGCAACCAAGGAGTGAATAAGAGATCGGTGATCGTTGATTGAAGTTGTCAAGACATCACGGGTGTCAAAACTCCGATAGAAGCAACCCCGAATCCCGATATTGAACTAGGGATTCGGCATTTCGCTAACGTAGGCTTCTGGGGATTTCTCAAATATGGGAGATTAACCCAAAAATTTTAAATTTTGATAATGGGGGTGTCACAGCTCCTAACTTTTGGTGAGAGAGCATACATAGTTCCGGTCGGTTATACATCTATTGGGCAGGCGTAGGTTAAATGTTCTAGGGAGGGCACCCCAGAAGCCATGGGGAGGGTGTTGCCGCGACAAATGCTCACTCTGTTGTGTGTTGGTCTTTTGAATGTTATTCATGCAATGAGCACTATGCATGCCTATCCTAATAATGAGTGGGATCCTTGAGAAAATTGATAGAAATGATCGTTAAGTTTCATTTGTGAATGGCAGTGCAACCCTTTTCAATCATTGGACGGATACAAAATTCACCATTCTTTCGATATACAAAGAGCTTATTCTAGCCGAGCTTAGAATTTGGATTTTCAAGTATTTCCTACATTCAAATTATTTTAGTCCAGAAATTACTATTTTCATTTTCACACTGAATCTCTAAAACTATCAGGACTAAGAATTAATTTTACTTGTTAGATAATGAAATAATTCTACTTATAAAACAATATTTCTATTGGCTATTGGTTTAGATTTAATAGAATTTCTTAAACACCTTACTCTGCTCTTTTTAATCTTGCAAGAAATAGGGGGAGAAGAGTCAGGTGGTTGAGTCCTCTTGTTGCGGCTTGCCCGAGCCAGGTTTCTCCTGAAGCCCTCTCCTCTTGTTGCGTCTTGCTTGAGCTAGGTTGCTCCTGTAGCCCGAGAAACAAACTGGGATGAACTTCGAGGTGAACAAAGAGATATGGAATGACTTGGGTTGCAAGTGAATGTCTCCGGAGTAGGAGGAGGAAGGTGGAACACATGGGAACAATAGATGGACAACATGTCGACATTCAGGTAGCATGTGATAAAGTGGCTCAAGATCATTCCAAATTTTAAGATGGCAAAACCATTTAACATTTAATGCCAAGACCTAGTGCTAGAATTAGGCCTAGCATTACTTGAATTCAGGAATATTACAAACTGAATATGTACTTGAATGTCCTTTTAAGCTAAGATATGGTTAGGGTATGCCTCGGGAAGAGGCCAAATAAGGCTTCAAACTTGAAACTTTAGCCTAAAAACCAAATGAGACTCGTAAATTTGCATTAAACTTTTAAAACTTTGGTTAAAGTGCTTGTTTTTCATGCCATACTAATGTAAAAATGAAAAATCGATTACTATAAGTCCCTGCAGCCCGAAGGGCAGGGACTAAAAAACTATA
>ML792430.1:71321-84951 GCA_009831015.1 Picea engelmannii | reverse complement strand
TATATATATATATATATATATATATATATATATATATATATATATATATATATATATATATATATATATATATATATATATATATATATATATATATATATAAAGAGAGAGAGAGAGAGAAACAATTTAATCAAAACAATAATAATTAGTGTTCCTCCCAATAATCACAAAACCTTTTCTTTCACCAATATTGTATTTGGTTCTCTCATCTTTGATTCTAGGTTTCTTATGACATGGATAAACACACAAGAAAGTTTATTGGTCATTTGGTTTTCTTCTTTTTGTTTTTTTGGTTTCTTTTGGTATGGATAAACAACAAATAGAGAAATCAATTTTTAGGTTTTAATTGCCTTCGAACATAAATACTAAGTGCAACCTAAGATATGCAATAGACATAAACATTGAATGTAGTGGATTTCTAGTAGTTGGATTCACTTTGATAGCCTCAAAACATAAATACTTTAAACCTTTTTTTTTAATTATATTTATAATTTATTATCAATACTAATAAGTGAGGGTAATATTTTTTAGTTTAAACATTTTCTTTCACCAATATTGCATACTAATAAGTGAGGGTAATATTTTTTAGTTTAAACATTTTCTTTCACCAATATTGCATTTGGTTCTCTCATCTTTGATTCTAGGTTTTTTATGACATGGATAAATACAAAAGAAAGTTTGTTGGACATCCCAACCTTGCATTTGTTTTTCTTCTTTTTGTTTTTTGGTTTCTTTTGGTATGGATAAACAACAAATAGAGAAATCATGTTTTAGGTTTTAATTACCTTTGAACATAAAGACTAAGTGCAACCTAGGATATGCAATAAACATAAACATTGAATGTAGTGGATTTCTAGTAGATGGATTCACTTTGATAGCCTTCAAACATAAATACTTTAAACCTTTTTTTTTAATTATATTCATAATTTATTATCAATACTAAGAAGTGAGGGTAATATTTTTTAGTTTAAATCTTTTCTTTCACCAATATTGCATTTGGTTCTCTTGTCTTTAATTTCCTTAAAACATAAAGACTAAGTGCAACCTAGGATATGCAATAAACATAATGTAGTGGATTTGTAGTAGGTGGATTCACTTTGATAGCCTCCAAACATAAATACTTTAAACCTTTTTTTAATTATATTCATAATTTATTATCAATACTAAGAAATGAGGGTAATATTTTTTTAGTCTTTAGATTTCTTATGACATGGATAAACACACAAGAAAGTTTGTTGGGCATCCCAACATTGCATTTGGTTTTCTTCTTTTTGTTTTTTGGTTTGTTTTGGTATGGATAAACAACAACTAGAAAAAACATTTTTTAGGTTTTAATTTCCTTCGAACATAAATACTAAGTGCAACCTATAATATGTAATAGACATAAACATTGAATTTAGTGGATTTGTAGATTCCCTTTGATAGCCTCCAAACATAAATACTTTAAACTTTTTTCTATTATATTCATAATTTATTATCAATACTAAGAAGTGAGGGTAATATTTTTTTAGTTTAAACCTTTTCTTTCACTAATATTGCATTTGGTTCTCTGTCTTTGATTCTAGGTTTCTTAGGATATGGATAAACACACAAGAAAATTTGTTGGGCATCCAACATTGCATTTGGTTTTCTTCTTTGTTTTTTGGTTTCTTTTGGTATGGATAAATAACAAAAAGAGAAAACATTTTTTAGGTTTTAATTGTCAAGACTAAATGCAACCTAGGATATGCAATAGACATAAACATTGAATGTAGTGGATATGTAGCAGCTAGATTCACTTTGATAGCCTCCAAACATAAATACTTAAACCTTTTTTATTATATTCATAATTTATTATCAATACTAAGAAGTGAGAGTAATATTTTATTAGTTTAAATGACTATACAAAATAGAAAAAAACTATGTAATTTTGTTATCTATTATAATATATATTAATCAATATAAATCCATCTTAAATCTAACTTTATCCAATACTATGAAAGATCAAATCTATGAAAATGAAAACCTTTTTAAGAAACAAAACTTTAAAAAAAAATTAAATCTTAACCAATCTTTTGACACAATACCAAAATTAAGATAAATATACATTGACATATTTCCACTAATACTATTACTATTTCACTTAATATTGTAAATTATATCCTTTCAAAATAAACTTTCACCAACAACCAACATGTTGATAATCCAATCAACTTAATCCCAAAACTATAATAAACAACATTATTAATCCAACTAACTTATTCCCAAAACTACATGCTACAAACCCAAACAAATGGTTAATAGTAGTTTCTTGATCGAACGCTCTTAACCCTCTATTCGTTGTACCGGGTGTCAAGTCCAATCCAGTGGGATTAATAAAGACCAAGGGATGGAATGTGATTTATTATTTGGTTTCCACTTGTTATTCCATTTGCTAAGGCAGAACTAAGAGGGTTCTTAATAAGCTAGTATTTTCAAATCGTTTGCTTGCTATGCATAGATTTATGGTAAATCCTCAAACAAGAACCAGATGACTAAGGAAATTCAACGTTTAAAGGGTTAAGGCATTTTAAAATGCAGTCTCTTCTTATAAATACCCAAGTCGTAATATAGAGCTCAATCGACCTATTACTCGTAAATAATGTTTAAGGTTTCACATCCTTGCTTCGTAACCAGTAGTTAATATAAAGAGACAAATCACCCAAATAAAGGGGATATTATATTATGTTTTCATTTTTTTTTTTTTGTTTTTTTTGGTGTCTGGAGGAATCAGCAACTAGTTGGGCACGTGTGCCGTGGCCGTGTTATCCAACCGCTACCCCTATAACCTTCAGGTGTGCCCACGATGCCGCGACACACAAGGTAAGTCGGGAGGAATTGAACTCGAAACCTCATGGAACTTCATTTTCACGGCACTTGCCAATTGAGCTGCCCCCTGGGGGCTATTATGTTTTCATTATTAATCCTCACTTCAACCAAATATTATTTTTTTCCTATTCATATCTCACCCTCATATTCAAAATCTATAGTTGAAAAAGTAGATGGAAAGCCATTCAATAATCATGCGTTATATTAAAAAAAAATTACAAGCGGCGAATTGTGACGCCTTCTCCAAGAATTATTATGGACAAAGATGTGATTTCCTGTTATCTCAGTGTTTTTATTTTATTATTCTCTGCTGAGTCTTTGCAGAGAAACAAAAAGGCACATCAAAGGAAAAATCGACACTTGTTGAAATTGCCAGAAGAGTGTTAATATAACATCTTACGCATCCTCTCCAAGATCTTTTCTTCCTTCTTTTTCAAGATGTTATACGGAGGAATTGAAGAGCAAGGATCGGATTCCAACTGTAGGAGGCTTTTACGAACAAGTGGAGGCCACTTTCCCACTTTTCAACGTGATTGTCCATTGTTTCCAAAATCAAATCTGGCGATCTGCCAGAGAAATTCTGAAATTCTTTCTCTGAAATTCCGTGGATTGATTAATCTATGGGTGCCCCAGAGTGGGAAGGTCGGGTGAAAAGAAGCCGTAAAAGTCACCAAGCTGGGTAAATTTTATTCTATAAATCAACGGCCTGAGGGTTTCTAGGTTTACCCCGCTTGCTAGCAAACCCTCGCCGAGAGACAAATGGAGACAAGAAACATATCTAGCAGCGGCCCTGTTCTACCCATCACCTTTACCCTTCACAGATCCCACTATCCCACACGCCGCTTCAATTCGCCTTCATCTTCCTCCGCTTTCAACTTTGCTGTCCACAGAACGCTCTCACCTACTCATGCTACCCTTACCGGCGTCTCTACTTATTCCTCTGCTTCAGCCACCGCTTCGCCTTCTATCAATTTCGCCCTCGATTGATCTGCGTCTCAGGTTCGATCCGCACGCTGCCCAATTTCTCCAAAAGGCGGTGCCCCATGACACCCAAGACTTGCATGTGTTCACCGACGAATCATCCTGGTTCGTTCCGTTGCAGTCTTCATATAAATAGTAATAATTCCTCTTTTTCTACGCATTCTCATCTTAATGCAAGGAGGTCTGACATGAAGACTTCGCTGGTAAGAATTGGCGGTGTGGAGGGAAAATGGGTGAGGAGAGACCTCACGGCTCTTATACGCCCCTCCAGCCACCACATGCGAAGAATAAACTCTTTCCAGCCGCGGCCCAGCAGGCCTGCCATATGACCACGGCCCGAGATGCCTTTAGAAGCTTGCATCGGATCGTCGCCGTTTCCAGATTCAGTTTTGGCTCGTTTCGCCGATCGTTTCTCTATGACCGACGATACGGAAAGGAAGATCGGCATGTATAGTTGCAAAGCAGCACGCAGATTTCTTTACTGCTAAGGACTTTTGGCATGTATAAACGCAGATTTCTTTACGGCTAAGGACTTTGCCGTCGATTCGGCCATATCTCGACAAAAAGCTATAGCAAAGGAGCGTACAGTTGATATACAAGCAACAATGGTTCGGATTCTCTGCGCGATTTTGTAAATACCCCAGCCAGAGAAAAGATAGAAAAGCGGCCAAAAACCTGAGTAACCTAATTGTAAAATGTACAGAAATATAATTGAATTACAGTAATCTGATTGTAAAATGTACAGAAATATAATCATTGAATTACCGTTCCATTTTTTTTCGGTGGCCGTCAATGTTTTACTGTCGATTGTCGATTGTCGATTGATTGGGATCATCGATCACCGAGTGGCACATATTATTATCCCTAATCCCTGCCTCCCGACAGGATTTATTGTAAAGCATAAGTGGTAAATTCAATTTAACTTTCCAATTTTCACTAAATTGACGGAACGTTAAAAAATCATATTTTTTATGTACATTTCAAAACCATTTATCTGCTATTTTATTGATTGATGTTTTAAATTATTGCATTTTATTGGTTGATGTCTTAAATGTATCTGTTTTTCTATTTTATTGATTGATGTCTTAAATATCTTACTCGGTGTTTTTCATTAATGTTTATGGCTGTCACGTTATTTCTGATATAGAATTTATTTAACTAATTCTTGTGAGTGCACGGAGCTTCAAGCCGGTTTTGTGCCTTCCAGCTGTGAGGAAAAGTGAAGACAATGGCAGCGCTTTTTAATTATTGTTAACAGTCAGGTATTAAGTTTTTAACGTACGTCTGGAATTCTCTCGAAGTTTTTTATTTCATGGTGTGTTTTTTCGGTGCTTCAGCGTTCTTCGTGACACAAACTCTTAGAAACCTAGCCTATGATGGAAGCACTATGATGCTTCTACTCACGAGTTCAACATTGAAACGGTTCGTTCGCCTTATTTGATTACCTGTATCTCTTGTCTAGAGGGCGGATTGTCTACTTTGGCGAAACGCGAGGTACTTTTTTACAACCACCCATTCTTTGTGATCGCCATTCATCACATAGAGAACAGAGAGCAAGTTTGCGATTGCTTGGGCTTTCAAAGTCACTGAGAATTTATTCAGGTATGCCCTATTTCCTTAAAAGCACTTTAATGTTACATGCCCTTGAGCTTGCCTTGATTATGCATCTCCTTATGTTTTGTCAAAATACTTTGGTTCTATTCCAACTTCATGCCCTTGGAATTCATTTTATAGGTAGATATCACCAAGTTAGACACCACCTTTGTCTTCAAAAATTTTACTTTTCTATTTCATGTTAGGCTCCACCCCATTCCCCTATTTCATGTCAGGCTCCACCCCATTCCCCAACAAGCTATTTCATAAATTTTCTATTTCATAAATTTTGAGTGGAAAACTAGTAATTAAAGAATATGAAATTTAACGCAAATGAACCTTCCCAGTAAAGATTTCAATATGGATCAACAATAATAAACTAATAGTTTTTATGTTTCCATATTTTTATCACT
This sequence comes from Picea engelmannii, assembly GCA_009831015.1. NCBI lineage: Eukaryota > Viridiplantae > Streptophyta > Pinopsida > Pinales > Pinaceae > Picea > Picea engelmannii. Next base: position 79,117 of record ML792430.1, on the reverse strand, counting down.
TTGTACCAAATAAAAAAAAAAAACATCATTTATATTTGTAAACATTGCCTTTTTTTTCCTTCCATTTTTTTTTAGTTTAAAGTCCATCTATCTAATTCATCTTTTTTTATATTTAGATTCCTCTAGAGAAGAGAAAAGAGTAGTTGGGTAAAAACAATTGACTTAAATTGGGTATGAAGAAGAAAATTTTATCTACAGAGGAATATGAATGATTGTTAAAGATGAATCATGAAAAAATCTTTCACTAGAGAGCAGATGGTAATGGAGAGTGTAAGTATTTAGACATTTGTTTCAAAATTTAGAATGTTTAGATATCAAGCCCCTCTTCTGATATACTATAAGGATTCAATTGTGAACACGTTAATTTTGAATAGTTGAGAATCTCAATGACTGGGAAGATTGAAATCTTCCTCCCTCATTAGATTTATCATTCCAAGAGGGAGGATGAGGAAACTGTGAGTCTTCTTCCTTGTCCAGGTGAAGATTCATAGCAAGTGTCTTATTTAGAGATTAAAATATATGACATTACCTTATCCAAAAAAGAACAACAAGAGACCAAGTGCCAATATGTACAATGAAATATAAACTAATTTCATAATTGAATTTATTGTAGACTTTAACAAGGTAAAACAAAATTGCATGAAATAAATCAACTAATCTACTCTACCCTACTCTTATTCTATGATGGTCGGGTATAGGATCAAATAAGCATGCAATTCAAGTGTAACCATCCAAAAAGTCTCAAACCTGCAATCATATATTCATTGATAATTAGTAGCAAAAAATGGAGTGGCACCAAAATGTATAAAAAAACATTACACCATTCAGATCTTTGCCAAAGATATTATAACACTAATTTTGTCGAGATGTGTGGAAAAGGGATCATAGGACTGGCATGAGAGAGAGAAGCATTGTGGTTGAGGGTTGTACCTAAGGTTTCCCTGTGAGAAAATGAGAAACACAACATTATTATAATTCCCAGGAAACAAGTCACAATAATAATCTTTCAAAATCTCCACAGGTGTGTACTAAAAGGTCCCTTCACATGGGTGCAATATCAAATACATATAATTTGTTTATTAATAAAACCATCCTTCCATAGAACTTCAGGTTTTGGGTTAAGCATGGTGTGAAATCGATTATAAATATCACCAGGGTGGCCATAAAGAATGTGGGATCTAAGAAAGATATCAATTTTACAAGAGATTTTAGTGCGCGCCTTAAATATATAGAAATCACAAGAACCTATCTCGTGGTGGACAAGATTCATAATGTTTACTTCATGTTGCAGGAGAGGTACACAGGGTAAGAGGTTAGCCTCCTTAAAGGAAGAGAAAATATGCTCCACTATGTATGTGTATATGCCCCATATCAAACTATAAGAATCTGGCTCCATAGGCTTTAAAATAAAAGAGTCCTAGACCACTCCAAGCAGAGATGTATAATCGTAATATTTAGAATGGATGGCCAAGTAATTTGGGAAGGTAGAAGAGTCGAACAAATTCCTAGGGATAAAATGGTCTTAGAATGCAAGATCTTTGGATGAAGGGATGCATGATTTTTCTCATAAGAAAGGGAAAGTAAATGAAGGAGAAAATCATCGACAGGAGGGCTGTCTTTTAGGAAAAAATTGTATATAATGTGTTTAAATCTCAGAGAGAAGTCATTCAAGGATTCATCTTCTTTCTTACTCATGTTGAATGATATGACACAACTCAATATAATTGTAATTCGCAAAGTCATGTAGAAAATCATGTGTGAATTGTTCCCATGTGTGGATGGAATAGGCTGGCAAGGTCTCACACCATCCTTTTACTCGACCTTCGAAAGTAAGGGTAAACAATATGTAGATAACACCTTCATGGAAATTATTTTGATAATAATAGTTCAAACAGAACTGAACAATATGTTATGAGGAAGATGTTTGTCCCTCACTATTGAATTTAACTTGCAAAAATAGATATATCTTCTTTCTAGGAGTGTTGGGAGGTATAAGGCCATAAACGCATCTCCATAAAGGGATTCGGTAAGGAGTTGTGGATACTAATTAAGAAAAACTAATACAATAGACTTGAATGGTTCAACTTGTCTTATGGCCCTCCTTCTAGTTCCCTTTTATTGATGCGGGGAAAAATACTAATCTAGACATGATGGAGAATTGCTCGATCGTAGGTCCCAAATTAGACCTACTCTCATTTGAATAACAAAATCCACCAATATATGGGCCTCACTATTGCTAACTCAATCAATTACTCTCTGAGGAAATTTTTTCCATCAAGGCTATGCTAAATCCTAAATTCAAGACTATTCTAATATGACAATGCAATCCTACATTAAAGAGCAGTTGTGGTCTTATTCTAATAGTAGCAGGACCAATTACAAGTGTATAATTTGATGTGCAAAATAGAAATAGTTCTAATTTTATAGAATTGAATCATATTGCATACTTGTTTTCATATAGATGTTCATAAGCATGTTCCTATAATTGAATTCATAATTCATTTATAATCATTTCCTACAAATGACAATTGGCAAGAATGATAAGATGAAACACTTGCAGAAAACAATTGCCAATAGTGCACTATTGAATAAATGAATCAAGAAGATGCTTGCTATTATCCTCCTTCAAAGAAGTGATTTTTTTCAGGAATACAACAACAAGCAAAGAGTTTTCCTACCCATCTTTGATTTTGATAAAGAATTATACCATACCCAATTTTGGCTCTCCAACCCCCCCTTTCTCTATTACATTGTACTTCCTATATACCCGAGGTTGGACTTTTGGCCTTCCTAATTACATGAATTTTCAGTTACCAATTCTACAGCTTCTGTACTTTTCCCATTCCCATTACATTTTGGACTTTTGAAGAAAATATAGAGAAATCACTACATACTATTCATTCCTACTATGAATTCCTCGGAAATGTGAGAAACTATAAATCACCAAGGTTGAAGGGCTTTCCCTCTGAAAATTTGGTCCAGATGACAACCAACTACATGCGAACATGTTCATTGACCGTGGACCTATGACGAGGATTCATAGGAACCATTTGACCAAGAAGAAGATGAAAGTATTCTCTCTGGCCTTACCCTTTTGGAAACACTAATAGTTGTCGAACTCTGAATGTTTGTCTCTTTCTTGTAGCAAGGTACTGACTTGGCTATTTGTTTTGAGCTTGACAAAACTTAGGTTGAACTATGTATTACTTCCATCTGTCAATATGCACCCTGCATTCTTTGATGGGAGGTGCTCTACTACTTGTGAAAATAATTTAAGTTCCTCATTGGCTCGATGTTGCAGGATCCTAATAGTTCCTCCTGGCGGAAATAGCCTAGAGAATGAGTAGACTACTCCTACTGCTACGGCTTTGAAATCTTGCACACTACCCATCCCTTTTCCAAACAATGATGTCTCTCTGCCTCTTGCTTCCTTTTATAACATTTCAGGTGATTTATGTTGAGGCATGACGACGGGACAAGGGTTCTAGTATCATTGTCTTGCTTGGCTATTTTCAATTTGAAAGGACACCTCCATTATTAATTGTCCAGGATCCTCATGATTTTCTATGAGTTGATGATCTACACTTTCTCTCTTCCCTATATTATCTCGCATGTGTTTGGTGTATCTACTTATAATGCATGTATCCTGTGTGTCCAATGTGACCTGAGGCATGGTTTTCGTTCATCGAGTCCTACACATGGAAATTAGCTTTTTCCTCCTTCATTGTTTATCTGATTGATCTTTCAAGACTTGAGAAACCAAAACAGTTATTATCTTTTGTACTACAATAACTAATTTAATATAGATTTGTCATCTGCATGTATGATATTTCTTGTACTGTATGGTAATTATTTCACTCTGTAGGGATTTTATGTGTGTGAGAGGTCAGGTTGGGTAATATGTGTATCAGATCAATCATGTCATTTATCGTCAGTAGGTAGGTTGACGACATATACTTGTGAGACTAGGTTTGTGGGAGTGTGAGCAGGTTCATGAGACTTAAATTGATGCTAAAGAATAATGAACCATGCTTTTTGTGGAGAATTCATTCAATAAATTTACGAGTTAGCGGGTTTCAGGATCCTAGGATTATATGTGTTAGTGTTCAAGCAGGGGAAAACTTGCGAAAAACTTCCCACATAGATTATTCTAAAAAGGACTTACGAGATTCAAGTTCGTGGTTACATCTTCGACTAGTTGGGAATTCTCAAAATAGGTTTCACTCATGGTGTGGTCTCAAGAGGATTCTTTGTAGTATTTTGGGGACATTCATTTATTTGTGCAACTAGTTACCTAAGGAGGTCATTATTTCTAGTGAACCCACTTATTTGGTTTTGCTTGGGTGAACAACCCAGCTCAACGAATAGGTCTTTACTTCCTTTACACTGATAATTCTCACTAACTCAACTTATTGATTGATGCTAATCCGTTCGCATAGCAAATAAATCCTTCTTTACTTAATTTTAAAAATATTTTTGGTGGGACTAATTTCATGGTAGATAACTCATGAACGCAAATACTGAAAGAGGATGGGACTGATGTGATGGGGTCTACAGAGAAAATTCATAATCTTAGGGTTTATGTAGCACAGTCTCACGAGTTTTTAGAAGATTATTTCTTGGGCCTCTTAAGAAATTTATGCACGGTTGTGCACCCACAACCATCAATGATAACATTCATGGATCGCGTCTTGCGGTAATAGGTATATGCTACATAGTGTTTATAAATTTACTGCACCCCTGCGGACATGAGAAAATGAGAATGATTTTAGGTATCCATGTTAATTGTTCCTATAAGCTCGTGAGAGGGCTTGTCCACCGTTGATCTATGCAATTACTTCCCTGCTATAGGTGATTCTGTCAATCTTAATCTACAGGGTTTTCTGCTTTGCCTCTTGTTAGTGGTATCTATTCTTACTTTGCAAGTTAATGCTCTGTGTTATTCAGAGTGTCTTCTCATCCTACATAGACAGAGGAAAGGATAAACACATATTTCGTAAAATTTTCCCTTGTATTTCAATATCCACTTATTTGATAAATGTGGTCGAATTATGTTTATCTAGACTGAGCTCACATCAGTGTGATATGCCGCTAGTCCTTACGTTCTTATCCTAATTTAAAATTACCATTTCCACCCTGGAATTTTATTATTACTTGATCGTGGATACCATGTAGGATATGACAAGATTTAGGTTCAGTCATATAGGAAGGAGGTCATAATGTAGAGTATCTGATTTATCTCGTATAGTTAGAGGGCACATGTTGGTTAGAATAGAGTATCCTTTCCTGATTAGATTTAGATAAATATATTTCTGAACCAAACTCCCTCCCTTTCTCTATTGTGGGTCATCAGGAAGAACATAGATTGAGAAGAGGGTTTATATGATTGTTATGATCAAATACATACCAACTGGTGCAAATTGATTGAAGGAAAGGTAACTTGTAGTAGTTTGGCTCCAAGAGAAATCAACACTATGGTATGTGGGCAGTGCATGATGAATTGGTCGAGCAGGGAGAATCATGCCCCAAATTGAATTATTTTAAATTCCAAACTTTGAATCGCCAAGAATAGACATCTCAAAAGTAGGGGAAATATTTCCATTTCAACCTGATCATAAATTAGACAAATTAGCTTTGAATTGCTTCCGCAACTGGGTTATTATGACTAGACCACGTATTATTTTAAGGGGTGTTGGTTAACCGGGACGTGTCACCATGAAGGACACACCACCTTATCAATATCAGTCATCCACTGGGCGATATGGCAGTTGATTAAACTATTTTCGGGGCACCAAAACATCATTTGAACATAGACATGTTTCAAACATAAAGTCTTTGAAAGGTATCAGTGTTGCATATGGGTAATAACGTCAATATTGGATTCAACAATGTATGGTTTGCAATGAGTCCCTCAAATAATAGTTCTCTCAAAAAATTCACATTTCTATCTAAGTAGATGAAGGGAGAATAGGTGAGGTCAGATTGTAGGTAGAAGCCCCATTTACTTTGGCTTACGAGGGCCAAAATAAATGGGGGACTTGTTGTGGCTACAACATGACACCAATGTATATCCTTTTAGAAACATATTCATATCAATAATAACAAGCTCACATAAGAGAGGTTGAAGAAAATTAATGTTAATCAGTGTGTTCCACAATGAAGAGGTATAACTACAAATAAAGTGTGAACTATTTTTTTTGGTTTCCATTGTAACACTAACTTCCTTTTGCTTAATATATATTTCTCTAAATGGTTTAGTATTACCTATGGATTCTCCTCTAAAACATAAATTTGATATAAAATCACCATCTTGAACTCTTAAATACTCTCTAATTGGTCCTTTATTGCCTGCAACCCTTCACAAAAGTATACATTTTATACAAAAATCATCATCTTGAACTTTTAAATATTCTCCAAATGGTTAGTTATTACATGCTGATCTCCTCCAAACCCTAAATTTTATATAAAACCACCATCTTGAACTTTTAAATATTCTCCAATGTTGTGGTTGTCAGGAATAAGATCGCAAAACAATGAAATAAAACAAATCAAAATGAATGCAGAAATAAAACACATAAGAACACAATACAAGAGAGATTGTTAAGCCCTAGAAAAAGCCAGATACAAATCCCCATGTTATGTATAAAACCCCTATTAATCCCTAGATATTGAATTATTACATTTATAGTGATATATTTGTATGTTGTCAAGAACCCTTCATTGCACCCTTTCATTACAATTATACACTTTGTCTCCTATATGTATAACAAGGAGACCTAGTCTTAGGATCATATTATCTCATTTCATATGGTATTTTGAATTGGATATATTGTAAAGGGAGATTCCCTCCTCAAAGTGGACTGTAATAATTGACTTTTTCTCATTTTTTAGGGCATTGGATCATAACATTTGGTATCAAAGCATCGATCCTAAGGTTTTTCTTCTCCAATCAAGTCATCTTATAATTTTCACTATAATTTTTTTTCTGAGATGATTTAGACAACAAAACTTGGAGGCTATTTACAATACTTATCAAGGTATCTCTAGTAAAAATTTCAGCTTTTGGATCATTATATATTTGTATATATACCATGTGGAAGATAGGGTTTGTGACTAGTCCTATAACTAGTCTCAAACACGTGTTTTGGGTAAAGAAATCATAACTTCTTTAGTGAGGATCTAAATTCTATGAGACATGTTGAATTTGAAAAAGGATAGTCCATAGTATTTATGGTAGAAATTTCGGAATCAGGTATTAAATATTATACACGTGGCATTACGTACAAGTTTTCTCTCCCAGAAAGGACAAAAATCAGCAGGGTTTGGGAAAGTTACCCTAAATTTCACTTGGCACATCCAATTTTGGTCAGACCTATGGCATTGCAGAGAAGAAATTTCGGAGTACTACAAGCCAATATTTTAAACTCACAAGGGCCAAAATTTCATAAATACATCAAAAGGAATATTGTCCAGGAGGACATACTCCAAAAAGGGATTAAAATGTATGTAACTTGCAATTGGCATAAATTTTTATTGGAAGATCTGTTTTTGGTGATTCAAAATCTTCAATAAAGAGGAAAAATAGGAGAATTATTATTTTCTAACATGGATCCAAAGGATCCTCCAAAATTTACTTCATGAGCTAAACCTCCAGGGTAAAATCATGAAGCTGGGTAACACTTTCGTGACAATCGGGTCTCCAAAATTTCTAGCGGCAATTTTTCGGCCGAGCAAATATTACTTTCGGCCGAAATATTATTCGGCCGAAAATTTTCACGTCAAATTTAACGGTGCCG
>ML792430.1:41914-56226 GCA_009831015.1 Picea engelmannii | reverse complement strand
TGCCAAACTTGTTCAACAATTCTCCAACATACTACTTTTGGGAGATGAATATGAACTTTGTATTTTGATTCACTTCAATGCCCAAATAGTAGTGAAGATGTCCCAAACATGTCATCTCAAAGCCTTTCTTCAACTCTTTCTTTATGGATGCAATATATATTTCATTGTTCCCTATTATGAACATATCATCTACATATACTACAAGATATACAACAATTTTTCCAACTTTCTTGACAAACAGAGTTGGATCATCAAGATTGAAATGCTTGAATTTTAGTTTCAAAAGATGCTTAGTGAATTTTCCATACCAAGTTCGCGGTGCTTGTTTCATGCCATATAAGGATTTGATGAGCTTGCATACTTTTTGTTCTTATCCCTTCACAACAAAGTCTTATGGTTGAGACATGAAATCATTCTCTTTCAAGTCTACATTCAAGAAAATGGTCTTCACATCCATTTGATGAATTTTCCATCCGTTATGTGATGCCATGGAAAATAGAGTATGGATGGTAGCCCATTTTTCCGCGAGAGAAAGAGTCTCCTCATAATCAACACCTTCTTTATATGCAAATCATTTTTCCATGAGCCTTGTTTTGTGCTTGTCAAGTGAGCCATCTAATTTGTACTCGTTCTTGAATACCCACATGTAGTCGATTGGTTTGGTTCCAATTGGAGGGTCCACCAACTTCCATGTCCCATTGTTGATGAGAGCATCGTGTTCCTTATATATGGTTTCTTTCCATTCATTATGAGAAGTGGTTTCCTCAAAGGAAATTGGTTCAAAGTTAGTAGATAAATTCAAATCACAATCAAATGAAACATCCATGTCATCTACATCACCTAAATTTGAATTATCTATATCACCTCCATCTGGTCTTGAGGAAATTTTGGTTCATGTCTTTTCAACCTCATTAGAATGAACACTTTCAAGTGTTTTTATGAGCCATTTTGGTGGACTTTTATGGGATGGTACAGGTTGATCAGTGGATTGAGATGGTGTTGAACTCTTATCAAGACTCAGTGTTTGGATCCTCTCAATCACATCATCCAAATGAAATTCAGGTTCTGATAAAGTGGTCAGAACTTCTTCATGAAGGGAAGATGGTGCTTCAAAAGGAGATTCCATGTATTGACCCAAGATAGAGATCCCCCCTTCAGGCAGTGGAATCTCATTATCAAATTCATGATATCTCTTTACATAGTGATTTTGTCCAGATGATTAAGCTACCTCTCAATAGTTTTTTCATTCTTGGAGGATCCAAGAAATATTACATCTCTGGAAAGGATGAATTTATTGTTTGTTTCATTGTAAATACAATATTTCTTGGTGGTATTTGAGTACCCTAAGAAGATGCACTTCCAACTCCTTTCATTAAGCTTGCTCCTTTGCTCCTTAGGAATCGGGGCATGTCAGGTGGAACCAAAGACCCTGAGATGCCTCATCGAAGGAATGCGTCCATACCACATTTCATAAGGAGTCTTGTTTTCAATAACATGATATGGAAACTTGTTTTTCACATAACCTGCACATAGAATGGCATCATCCCAAAACATTAATTTTACATTCTTGAAAACAATCATGGAACAAACCATATTTAGGAGTGTTCTATTCATTCATTCAGCTACACCATTATGTTGAGGATTGTTATATGGAACTGTGTCTTGATGTTTGATCCCATGTTGGAGAAGGTATCTTTAAAATTCATTAGATGTACATTCTCTTCCATTATTAATGTGAAGAGCGCTAATACTAGACTAAGCTTCATTTTGAATCCATACATGAAAAATTTTAAAATTTTCAAAATCTTGTGATTTTTCTTTTAGCAAGTACACCTAACACATCCTAGTGTAATCATTAATAAAAGTCATGACATATATATTTCCATTTTCAAAAGAAACATGCATAGGGCCATGGAAATCAGAATGAATTAGTTCAATTTTTCTACATGCTCTCGAAGTAGAATTATGAAATGGTCGTTTTATGCTTTCCAAGGATACAAGCATCACATTGCTTCAATTTCCTAGGAATAATAGGCAAACCAGAGACACCATTATTTTTTAATACACGGAGGTTGTCATCATTAATATGACCAAATCTAGCATGCCACAAGAGACTAGATGGAATTATACCTTCATTGTGACTAGAGAGATATGCAACATTTTGTGCATCGACATATGTCCATTTCAACTTCAACAGTCTTCCATATTCCATTCCGATCATGATAACCATGTTGCCAAAATTATTCCTTATTTCAACTTTGACATCGATTATATGAGCAGAGTGGCCTTGTTGTGTGATGTGCACAATGGACAACAAGTTCCTTTCCAGCTCAAGAAGATTGAGCACATTCTGCAGAAGAAAACCCAAGAATCTAGGCAACTTAAGCCTAATGGTGCCCATTCCCAAAGGTTTGAGACTTGATTTATCTACAAAATACACTAAGCCATCTACATTATCATTGAAGTCTTCAAAGAAGTCTCTTCAAAATTTCATGTGAGAGGTTTCACCTATGTCAAGAAGCCATGCATCTCTCCAAGAAGCAAATGAAGTGTTAAACAAATCTTCAGCTACTCCTATATTGCAATGGGAAACAATGTAATGAGTAGGTGGTTTTTCTTTTTTCAGATCTGATGTTTTAACTTTGTCTTCTTTTTTATTCTATCTCTCTTTGATCTTCTCCCATGGAACTCTGCAATCAGTCACTTCATGTGACCCATTCCTTCCACAATGGGTAGAGTGAAGATCAAATCTTTGATAAATAGTATGGAACCTTGCTCTATGGCCTAAGGTTTCCACCTTCCTATGGCTTGTGGTACATAACCGAATCCTAACCTGGGACAACCTCAGGAAAAGAGGCTTTATTGGGCCCTCTTTTTGTGTCCTATGCTGCCAGCAAGAGGAAACCAAAGAACATCTTTTCAATGGATGTCACTTCAGCCAGCAGATTTGGGACCAAGGAGCGCAAATAATGCACCGATCCAATCAACATCGGAGCAGCATCAATGACACAATTGAGAATCGGGACTCTATCACCTACAACAACCCCCTACTGAACCACATTTGGCAACTCCTACCAGGATTCATCCTCTAACAAATCTGGAAAGAACGAAACAAGTGAATCTTCCACTCCAAAGCTTCCACGCCAGACACAACTTGGGAGAAAATAGTTTCACTAATCAAGGAAACTATCATAAGTAAATCCTAGAAAACAGAGGACCTAAACTGCAACCCAGAGGAACATTGCATTCTCCAAAGTTGGCAACCCAATTTAATCAATCGACTAACAACAGAGAAGCCCAAGCACCAACAAAGTAGTCCAACCATCTGGACCCCCCCTCCATCAAATTTCATAAAAATAAGCTTCGATGGGGTTTCTAAAGGCAATCCGGGACCAGTGGTCTATGGAGTAACACTCAGAAATTCCAATGGAGAGATCCTATGTATCGTGGCAGGATTCCCAGGAGAAACAACAAATAATGTGGCAGAGCTAACATGCTTATTGCAGGGTCTCCAAATAGCTACTGACAGACACCATCACAAGATTATCTTGGAGGGGGACTCACAAATTGTTATTCAGTTAATCACCAAGATTCTCCATGGGGGAAATCCTTTGAAAATCTCACCCAGTTGGCGACTCTCTGGGTTGCTAGAGGATTTTGGCAGCCTCCTCAAAACCAATCTCAGCATCACACCCTCCCACGTGAAACGAGAAGCAAACAGGGTAGCAGATTACCTGGCAAACGAAGGAGTAGAAATGGGGACCGAACACTTATGTTGGGAGGCCCACACCTTGGAAGACTTAGACATATTAGCTCGGTGCCAAACCTTAGCCACCAATGATCTACAACCCCCGAATGGGGTGCCACGTTGCAGAGCCGAGACACGCGGGCAAACGTCGGGTTGCACCATTAATACATCCCACCGGAGACCATCCCTTTAGCATTTAAATGGGAACGATCCCTTACAGGATTAACCAGGATACGAGGCCTTTCGCGCAAGTGAATAGGACAACGCACCAGAGCACTAGGAGGCCAACCTTAATGGCCAGGGAAATCACCGTCATCCTCATCCTTATTAACCGCCTCAACAACAATGAGAGGTATTCACATTTCGCAAAGCCGAATGCAGAGCCACCAGAGTTCTGGAGCAGGGTTATTCATCCACTGGGAACTTCGAACATCTCCAGGTTCTTCAACATGCCCAGGGAAAAAGGAAATCCATGCAGGGGCGCAGCTTGGTACTCATTTGAATCACACAGAAAGAGGCACAAGAAGTTCGAGAAGGCGTTGGCATTGGCGTCCTCGTGAAGAAATAGGAAGTCTGGGAGACCTCGAACGCCTCCCATGGCATACGTGGAAGAGATCACCCTGGACGAGGCCATGCAAAGCTATCCTGAGCACCCTCTTTTCATAGTCCCGGACAATTGGAATCCTCCCACTGATTTTGGCATTGCAGACAAGATTTCACCTTCGAGAATACAGCGTGGTTATAGAGCAACTCACCCGGCAGAGGAATTCACCACCTGCTATGTTGAGGAAGAGGTATCGTGCTGTGCAAAAGCAAAGAACGAACCACCCACTGGTGCATCTCCGAAAGAAGCGACTCACCCGAACAAACGGCAGGCACATCAAGCCAGTGAAGCAAATGAAGGTGAAGGAGCACAGGGGCCATTTCCCTTGGCCTCTGTTGAAGGAAATTGGCAGGACCAACATCCTTTCACCAACCCGGGGTACCTAGCACTAATCTTTGAAATGCGGAGAATGCTAGACGATCAGATCTTTCGTATCGTTCAAAATGACCATCGACTCGACATGTTGTATGTTGCACACTCCAGGACTCTCTCAAAAAGGCAGTGCCCTACGTGCGCGCAAGCTTATTCGTTTCCTGCAGGATGGCGAAGGCACGGGAAAGAGGATAAGCCGACTGGTTAAAAGGTCTTGTGATGTTCTTAGTTATCTATCTCTTTTTGTTTCAGAACAAGGTTTTATCCCAGTTAGATCAGAGTCATGCTGTAATTAGGTTGTTAGAATACAGACTGAACCTAATGGATATGCGTTCTGGTTTCCTTCCGGCAGGACAACACTCTGATAATTTTGTTTGTTTGAACACAAGTGGCATAGAATTTCCAATTGTCTTGGTTTCCTGTTCAGGCAGGACAACTGGCATCACAAATAGACTCTGCAACTCTAATATAAACATGATCTTCCCTTTTTTACTAAAAAAAAAAAAGAAAAAAAGATTTCAATATTTTATTAGATATGTTGTGACAAACTGTCACTAGTATATCCACGACAATTTATGGATCAACAATATAAAACTAATAGTTTTTATGTTTCCATATTTTTACCACTTTGTACCAAAAAAACAAAATGTCATCATTTATATTTGTAAACATTGCCTTTTTTCCTTCCATTTTTTTAGTTTAAAGTCCATCTAGATATAAAGTCCATCTATTTATTTCATCTTTTTTTATATTTAGATTCTGTTAGCGACAATTTTTGTCTTGGACACAAAGGTACCCAGGCCTACAGGTAGCATGGGAAGCGCTCGAGCGCAGCACGGGAGAATCCCTTTTCCAGTTGCAAGTCAAGCGAGTTGGCAAAGTGTTGGTTGTTAGCCGCCGAGATTCAACTGCAAAGAAAATCAATGGTCATCGGGTTTTCGGGGTTGTCAAGTTGCCCGGGATTTAGCACGAAGGGTAGCACCCATAGTTCAAGGAAAATCCGGGTCGTCTGATCCAATTGGGACAGGTGGCGGCCAGTCGGCGTATCAGGGATCGGTGTTTCGAGATACAAGGAGCCTCCCATTCTCTACAGCTGAAATTGTTGAAACGTCGGAAGCACCTTTGGAGCCAAGCCCACGGTCCTAGCCCCAGGTCACATCAAGCCGAGCCTGTTAACGGGGGAAGCCCCCTTTATAATAGTGAATACTATCTGGGCCGTTCATCTAAAGGACGCGCGGCGCACATCCGTGTCACGTCGACATTCAGGAGTTCGAGGGGTAAGCTCACCTCGTCATTTCACCTCTCGAAACCTCGAATCCTGAAACATCGAAAGCGCCCAGTATTAGGCCCATGGTTTTGGCGCCTGGTCACAGAGAAGCAGGCCTAAAGGAGGGGCACTAATGTTTATCGTTTGGCAAGACGGGTCCCAAAAGCGCTGAGAGCGATCTTAGGCGTTCATCCTCGAGGAACACGTGGCACACGATTAGGTTCTTTGCCTTTTTCCCATCGCGATTTCAAAGCATAAGGAACGGCTCTCTCATATCCCCGAAGCACGAAGCATCGAAGATGTCTCGGACCCGGGCCCGCAGTATTGCCAAATCATTTTAGAACCGTTAGATCAGTGGGGGGACGCGTGGCGATCGTTAGGACCTCCCGTCATTTCTCCCATTGCGATTTCGAAGAAAGAAGACCCGCTCTTTCCTACCCACGAACCCCGAAACGTCGAAATCACTCTGGAAATGGGGGTAAGGTCACAACCCGTGGTCACTCGAGAAAGAGGAAAGTGTTGTACAAAAGGGAGGCCAAAAGCGTCGAATTGAGTGTTAGAAAGGGAGCACTGTGTTCTCCAGACCCCGATTCGACGTGATCTAAATCGCGGTACCTGCTGGGAATGAATGAAGAAGAGAGAGGGTGGTTGAAACCTCGCCTCACTCATTAATTACAAAGTATGGATGTTCCGGCTGAAAGTCGACCCAAGAAGGTCCCCTGTACTGGTTCTTTTCACGGAAGCCACGTCGAGTCCTTGACTCGCCAGGAAAGTCTGCACACGCTAATTCAACATTTAAAGGTTCAACTACCCCCTGGCGCGAGCCATGCAGAATTAAGGTGGCGTATGACAGGGGAGTGCAGGCCAGATTTGATTGAAGAGACTCCTCGCCCTGAAAGTCCAGTAGGCCTCTGTTGGGCAAAATGTTTGGGAGTATATATATACTTAATTTTGATATTTTTAAGGGATATCGATGGTAGAGCAGAGCTCCCGATTGTAAAGTTTTAGCACAGACTCTAGTTCTCTGGTTATGTATTTATATGTAAGATTTCTTGTTTAATGACAGACAGTCTTCTCACTCCATCTGGTTTTCATCTTATGCTAAGAGAGTTCGTGATCGACTGATTCGCACGAATTATGGCAATTATGTTATGATAAAGGATTTATTGTGGCGTTATTGTTTTCTCTGGTTTTTTGCGTTTGAATGTAAGAAGATCTTGCGTTTAAATGTCTTCTTCTACAGTCTGTTAGGAACCTGATGTTTATGGAAGACCTTTGCAGTTCTCTTATACAAGTCTTCCCCCTACTCACCCTTACTAAAACTCACTGTCAGAAGTTACTTAAGACCTCGCTTGTCCATGCATGCCTGGCCTAGTTTCGGAGTTAGAACCACATCATTTGAGTTAACCTCCATTTGATCACCCCATTAAACAAATCGTGACATAAACTGATGGGCGTCGGGCTCTACTCCTGCTGCAATCCAGGGGTGACTTCCAACGCTAACAGATTCCTCTAGAGAAGAGAAAAGAGTAGTTGGGTAAAAACAATTGACTTAAATTGGGTATGAAGAAGAAAATTTTATCTACGGGGGAATATGAGTGATTGTTAAAGATGAATCATGAAAAAATCTTTCACTAGAGAGCAGATGGTAATGGAGAGTGTAATCATTTAGACATTTGTTTCAAAATTTAGAATGTTTAGATATCAAGCCCCTCTTCTGGTATACTATTAGGATTCAATTGTGAACAGGTTAATTTTGAATAGTTGAGAATCTCAATGAGTGGGAAGATTGAAAGCTTCCTCCCTCATTAGATTCATCATTCCAAGAGGGAGGATGAGGAAACTATGAGTCTTCTTCCTTGTCCAAGTGAAGATTCATAGCAAGTGTCTTATTTAGAGATTAAAATACATGACATTACCTTATCCAAAAAAGAACAACAAGAGACCAAGTGCCAATATGTACAATGAAATATAAACTAATTTCATAACTGAATTTATTGTAGACTTTGACAAGGTAAAACCAGATTGCATGAAATAAATCAACTAATCTACTCTACCCTACTCTTATTCTATGATGGTCGGGTATAGGATCAAATAAGCATACAATTCCAGTGTAACCATCCAAAAATCCTCAACCCTGCAATCATATATTCATTGATAATTAGTAGCAAAAAATGGAGTGGCACCAAATTGTATAAAAAAACATTACACCATTCAGATCTTTGCCAAAGATATTATAACACTAATTTTGTCGAGATGTGTGGAAAAAGGATCATAGGAATGGCATGAAAGAGAGAAGCATTGTGGTTGAGGGTTGTACCTAAGGTTTCCTTGTGAGAAAATGAGAAACACAACATTATTATAATTCCCAGGAAACAAATCACAACAATAATCTTTCAAAATCTCCATGGGTGTGTACTAAAAGGTCCCTTCACATGGGTGCAATATCAAATACATAGAATTTGTTTATTAATAAAATCATCCTTCCATAGAACTTTAGGTTTTGGGTTAAGCATGGTGTGAAATCGATTATACATATCACCAGGGTGGCCATAAAGAATGTAGGATCTAAGAAAGATATCAATTTTACAAGATATTTTAGTGCGCGCCTTAAATATATAGAAATCACAAGAACCTATCTCGTGGTGGAAAAGATTCATAATGTTTACTTCATGTTGCAGGAGAGGTACATAGGGTAAGAGGTTAGCCTCCTTAAAGGAAGAGAAAATATGCTCCACTATGTATGTGTATATGCCCCATATCAAACTATAAGAATCTGGCTCCATAGGCTTTAAAATAAAAGAGTCCCAGACCACTCCAAGCAGAGATGTGTCATCGTAATATTTAGAATGGATGACCAGGTAATTTGGGAAGGTAGAAGAGTCGAGCACATTCCTAGGGATAAAATGGTCTTAGAATGCAGGATCTTTGGATGAAGGGATGCATGATTTTTCTCATAAGAAAGGGAATGTAAATGAAGGAGCAAATCATCGACGGGAGGGTTGTCTTCTAGGAAAAACTTGTATACAATGTGTTTAAATCTCAGAGAGAAGTCATTCAGGGATTCGTCTTCTTTCTTACTCATGTTGAATAATATGACACAACTCAATATAATTGTAATTCGCAAAGTCATGTAGAAAATCATGTGTGAATTATTCCCATGTGTGGATGGAATAGGCTGGCAAGGTCTCACACCATCCTTTTACTCGACCTTCAAAAGTAAGGGTAAACAATATGAAGATAACACCTTCATGGAAATTATTTTGATAATAATAGTTCAAACAGAACTGAACAATATGTTATGAGGAAGATGTTTGTCCCTCACTATTGAATTTAAGTTGCGAAAATAGATATATCTTCTTTCTAGGAGTGTTGGGAGGTATAGGACCATAAATGCATCTCCATAAAGGGATTCGGTAAGGAGTCATGGATACTAATTAAGAAAAACTATTACAATAGACTCCAATGGTTCAACTTGTCTTATGGCCCTCCTTCTAGTTCCCTTTTATTGATGCGGGGAAAAATACCAATCTAGACATGATGGAGAATTGCTCGATCGTAGGTCCCAGATTAGACCCACTCTCATTTGAATAACAATCTCCACCAATATATGGGCCCGACTATTGCTAACTCAATCAATTACTATATGAGGAAATGTTTTCCATCAAGGCTAGGCTAAATCCTAAATTCAAGACTATTCTAATATGGCAATGCAATACTACATTAAAGAGCAACTGTAGTCTTATTCTAATAGTAGCAGGACCAATTACAAGTGTATAATTTGATGTGCAAAATAGAAATAGTTCTAATTTTATAGAATTGAATCATATTGCATACTTGTTTTCATATAGATGTTCATAAGCATGTTCCTATAATTGAATTCATAATTCATTTATAATCATTTCCTACAAATGACAATTGGCAAGAATGACAAGATGAAACACTTGCAGAAAACAATCGCCAATAGTGCACTATTGAATAAATGAATCAAGAAGATGCTTGCTATTATCCTCCTTCAAAGAAGTGATTTTTTTTCAGGAATACAACAACAAGCAAAGAGTTTTCCTACCCGTCTTTGATTTTGATAAAGAATTATACAATACCCAATTTTGGCTCTCCAACCCCCCCTTTCTCTATTACATTGTACTTCCTATATACCTGAGGTTGGACTTTTGGCCTTCCTAATTACATGAATTTTCAGTTACCAGTTCTACAGCTTCTGTACTTTTCCCATTCCCATTACATTTTGGACTTTTGAAGAAAATATAGAGAAATCATTACATATTATTCATTCCTACTATGAATTCCTCAGAAATGTGAGAAACTATAAATCACTGGGGTTGAAGGGTTTTCCCTCTGAAAATTTGGTCTAGATGAAAACCAACTACATGTGAACATGTTCATTGACCGTGGGCCTATGATGAGGATTCATAGGAACCATTTGAACAAGAAGAAGATGAAAGTATTCTCTCTGGCCTTACCCTTTTGGAAACACTAATAGTTGTCGAACTCTGAATGTCTATTTCTTTCTTGTAGCAAGGTACCGACTTGGCTATTTGTTTTGAGCTTGACAGAACTTAGGTTGAACTATGTATTACTTCAATCTGTCAATATGCACCCTGCATTCTTTGATGAGAGGTGCTCTACTACTTGTGAAAATAATTTAAGTTCCTCATTGGCTCAATGTTGCAGCATCCTAATAGTTCCTCCTGGTGGAAATAGCCTGGAGAATGAGTAGACTACTGATACTGCTACGGCTATGAAATCTTGCACTCTACCCATCCCTTTTCCAAACAATGATATCTCTCTACCTCTTGCTTCCTTTTATAACATTTCAGGTGATTTATGTCGAGGCATGACGACGAGACAAGGGTTCTAGTATCATTGTCCTACTTGGCTATTTCCAATTTCAAAGGACACCTCCATTATTAATTGTTCAGAATCCTCATGATTTTCTATGAGTTGATGATCTACAATTTCTCTCTTCCCTATAATATCTTGCATGTCTTTGGTGTATCTACTTATAGCGCATGTATCTTGTGTGTCCCATGTGACCTAAGGCATGGTTTTCATTCATAGAGTCTTGCACATGGAAATTAGCTTTTTCCTCCTTCATTGTTTATCTGATTGATCTTTCAAGACTTGAGAAACCAAAACAGTTATTAGCTTTTGTACTACAATAACGAATTTAATATAGATTTGTCATCTGCATGTCTGATATTTCCTGTGTTGTATGGTAATTATTTCACTTCGTAGGGATTTTATGTGTGTGAGAGGTCAGTTTGGGTAATATGTGTAGCAGATCAATCAAGTCATTTATTGTCAATAGGTAGGTTGACGACATATACTTGTGAGACTAGGTTTATGGGAGTGTGAGTAGGTTCGTGAGACTTAAATTGATGCTAAAGAATAGTGAACCATACTTTTTGCGGAGAATTCATTCAATAAATTTACAGGTCAGCGGGTTTCAGGATCCTAGGATTATATGTGTTAGTGTTCAGGCAAGGGAAAACTTGCGAAAATTTTCCCACATAGATTATTCTAAAAAGGGCTTACAAGATTCGAGTTCGTGGTTACATCTTCGACTGGTTGGGAATTCTCAAAATAGGTTTCACTCATGGTGTGGTCTCAAGAGGATTCTTTGTGGTATTTTGGGGACATTCAATTATTTGTGCAACTAGTTACCTAAGGAGGTCATTCTTTCTAGTGAACCCACCTATTTGGTTTTGCTTGGCTGAACAACCCAGCTCAATGAATAGGTCGTTACTTCCTTTAGATTGATAATTCTCACTAACTCGACTTATTGATTGATGTTAATCCATTCGCATAGCAGATAAATCCTTCTTTACTTAATTTTAAAAATATTTGTGGTGGGACTAATTTTGTGGTAGATAACTCATGAACGCAAATATTGAAAAAGGATGGGACCGATGTGATGGGGTCTACAGAGAAAAATCATAATCTTAGGGTTTACGTAGCACAGTCTCACAGGTTTTTAGAAGATTATTTCTTGGGCCTCTTAAGAAATTTATGCACGGTTGTGCACCCACAACCATCAACGATAACGTTCATGGATCACGACTTGTGGTAATAGGTATATGCTACATAGTGTTTATAAATTTACTACACCCCTGCGGGCATGAGAAAATGAGAATGATTTGCAAATTGAACAATGGTAGATTCCATGACAACTTTAGATTTGCTATACCATTGGCAATGAATAATGTAATATTAGAGAATACATTGCCATTGTATGTTGTATTTAGCTTATGGATATAACACAATATATATCATATCCATTGAATTTGAATCGATTGCTTCACATATATTTTGACACCCTATGAATTGATTGATCCACTTATCCTTTGAAAACTCTACGCATGCCACCAGATTGAAGCTTGTCACGGTTATTTGAATGATTAAGCATAAGATCTAAAATAATTGGATTGTTTGTCCCTCGAATTCCTGGTAACTCATATGAAATATTTACACCTCCTCGCCAACAAGTTGCAAGGTCAATGTAGATAAACATTTAATCTAAAATAAATCATAATTTGAGTAAAAAAATATCACCAATAGAATTCTTTGAGATGTGAGTATAATTCCAAATCTAGAAACTTTCTATGTCTCATATGCAACTCATCCCTCGGGAGCATACTAAGGCCTTAAGGCTACGATCTCTTTTAAATTTCAAATTTAGAATGTAAGGTATGATAAAAAAAAAATGCATGTTTTAAATCCTTGAAAATAAAGAAGAAGAAAGGAACATATTGAACTTTTGACAAAACATGTATCAAAAAAGAAACCTAGATGAAACGAAAGCCAAAGTATTTGGGAAACATTAATGTTGCAGTGAAATTGATACAGATTATCTCATGGAAGGAGAGGTTGTATTTTAGGA
Organism: Picea engelmannii; assembly: GCA_009831015.1. Lineage (NCBI taxonomy): Eukaryota > Viridiplantae > Streptophyta > Pinopsida > Pinales > Pinaceae > Picea > Picea engelmannii. Next base: position 43,334 of record ML792430.1, on the reverse strand, counting down.
AATTCAATCATATTTCTCTTCAAATTAGGTTCTAGAGTCCATGAAAAACTATGAAGAGGAACTTAAATTGCATAATAAGAAGGTAAACCCTAACCTAATTGTGAGGAACTCTATAGGAGAAGTTGCACAAGCAGTCATGTCATAAATCAAACCAAGTAGTTATCTATAATGCAAGAGCAAGACATCTGACCTTCCACTAACTTAATATGTGACGGTCCAAGTAGGGAAGAACTATAATGTTAAGCCCTAATATTGGCTCATTACCCCTTAATTGGGGCATATTACGTTAGTAATGTTATTTTATTTATGTCGGCTTTATTCCATTAGTTGTAATTATACCTCATAGTCTCCTATATATACCAAGGAGACATTTTCATTTGGAATCATCTTGTACTTGAACATTTAAGTGGGGTAAAAGGAAGTTGTCCCCTCGAAGAGACTTAATATATGAAATTATCTCTTTTTCAAGGCGTTGAGTACTTTTTCTGAGGTTTTCCTATGCTATATTGATATTTGGTTCTTAACATATGGTATCAGAGCTCAAGGTCTTGGGGTTTCACTGCTACATCTGAGACACCTTGGAATTTTCACTACAACTTTTTTTCTACAATGTTTCAGAAGGAACGTCTTGGTGGATATTTAGTAGACGGATCAAGGTACGTTGGGATAAAATTTATGCTCTTGAGGCCTTATACTTTCGGAGATACAACTTGTACAAGATAGGGTTATGGAATCATCCTGAACAGAGTCATTGCGGAATTTTCACTATAAAAAGTTTTTTGTAACGTTTCAGACCCTGAATTATGGAGTATATTCATAGAAATTAGTAAGGTATATTTTGTAAAAATTTCAACTTCTGAGTTATCTTAAATTTGTAGATACACCCTATGGAAGATAGGGTATCTAACTAGTCCTATTGACTAGTCTCAAGAAGGTGTTCCAGGTAAAACAATAATAACTTCTTCCTATAGTATCCAAATTGAGTGGGACTGGTTTCATTGGATCTTGGACATTCTGTAGTATTTCTGGTACGAGTTTCATAATTTTATATCAATCATTTTGTGTGGGGCATGCTATACTAGGGAGATCTCCTGGAAAGGCCAAAAATCAACAAGTTGTGGGGAAGTTACCATAAATTCCACTTGGCACATCCAATTTTGATCAGACCTGTGGCATTGCAGAGAAGAAATATCATAGAACTACATAAAATAAATTTTCATACCCAGAAGGGCCGAAACTTGGGAGATACAACAGAAGAAAGATTGTCTAGCAGAACTACCTCAAAATCAAGGTTCAAAAGTGATACTTGGCCAACATGCCACCCAAAAAGGGAACTTCTACACCAAATAAGCCTCCAGACAATCCTACTTGGAATCTTGATGAAGGTGAAGAAATGTGTAGGGACATAAATGATTTACAA
>ML792430.1:0-19088 GCA_009831015.1 Picea engelmannii | reverse complement strand
TATAATCAATTTTCAATGTTGAGTTTTGTTCTTGATGCATAAATGGAAACATGTATTTCTAATATTGATTACACTTCTTGGTTACTTGCTTGTGGTGGATAGATTGTTTCCCATCAATGGGAAGCAAGTCCACTATCTTTGTAGAGCCAATTCCAAGAACACTCAAAATATGTTTTCATCTAAACATATATATATATATATATATATATATATATATATATATATATAGTCTTATACCAAAATTCTCATCTATCTCTTAACATGAACGAAGTTAAAGATTGATGTGAATGAATATATGTTGGAAAAGATGGTGTTGGAGATTTTCTTTGAAAATCAAAGTTCCTACACAACTCTCATGAAAATAAACAAATTCTCTTCCAATATGTTTACACAATCTTTGTCAAGCAATCTAAAATATAATTTCCATTTAAGAGTAAATTCTACTCTTTGTTGTTTGAGTGTGAAATTATAACACTTCAAATTTTTTTGTTGACATGCAGTATGTGGTTGGTTTCCATAGTGATTAATCACTAGTGATCAACCCAATAAAACAATGTTGTGATGGTAATTAATAAACTTGATGAATTGAGAAAGGTAAATACCTGACAATTTGAAAAGAGGATATGTAGAAACCAATTAAAACAGGGCCATGGAAAATGGTCAACATAGAGTTGAAGAGAGTCTGAGTTTTGTGATATAGAATGCCTAGCTAAAATAGTAAAATGTAATTATCCTTGAAAGGGATCAATCTGGTGTAAAATTCTCTTATTGTCATGCTTGAGGACAATTTTTTGTGTTGTAGCTCTAATTAAATAGAGACCACAATGCACCAAATTGACTTCACAAATAGTAACTTTAAGAAAAAGAACATTAAAGTTACTTTATAATGATTCACTTTTATAATTTAAGTGAAATGTACTTTACAATAAAATTATGTGATAACTTAAGGTTCACTACAAGGATAACACCTTATTGCAGATGTTTTTATGGAATCTCCCCAAAAAATCTATCCATTCTCTGTTTACAGCGGAGGATGGTGGCCAAAGGTTTTTGCAGAGGTTTTTTTATCGGCGTGTCTTTAAGGTAAATACGCATCGACACGTACATAAAGAATAAATCACTGGTGCATCAATGTTCAAAAGCACCATCATACTTTATAATAACAAATTGCATGCACCGAATAAAGTGCAACGGTACCTTTGAGCATTACACACTGATGCACCTATTTGTCATCGTGTGCACCGTGGTAGGGTAAATAAAAGAAAATATCAAACCAATTTTCATTGTTATAGTGCATCTCATGCTTCCAAACTTTCAAGAAATCACTGGTGCTCACCCTCCTTCCAAAGATGTCGTGTTTCCAGTGTTGTACACATTCCAAAATTTGAAAATTACCATGAATTTTCATTTCCTCTCAATGATGAAACCATGTCTCCTGTGGACATAAGAGACCAGGTAAGTTATCTATTACCTTGCTATTTTCATTTTTGTTCAATTAAAATTTGAATTTAGCTTGAAATTTGACACATTTTTCAATTTTTTTTTCCAATTCTACGTGGTGCACCTGAACGCTTCAGCTCACCCTGAAGTGGTGCATCTTATGTTAAATTAACAGTAAGAATTTTCCATGATGTGTCATATATATATGTATGCATTGCTTCCATTCAAGCAAGAGCAATGCGATAAATTAAAAAAACAAAGCGGTGCATTCTTTGGAACGCCCAACAACTGACCCATAATTGGCTTTGACCAACACTAAGACATTTCACTTAATTAACCACACCATTAACTGAAACAATTTTAACCAAACACACTAGTGTTTTTTACAAAACCACACTAAGAAATATATTTCCCAACTTGGCATTGCGGGGCATCTCATTGGACACCTCGTTCCTGGTGCTCTATCCTTTACAATGCACCGCTGGAAAAAAATCTGGTGCTCCATTATCATAGTAGCACAATTGCATTAATAGTAACACATTACACCACTTCAATTGCGATAAATAAATTTAACCTAGCGGTGCCCATCAGTCAAAAACATGCATCGATGTTGTAAAGACAACAACACCAGATGAAATTTTAGTAATCTATCAATGTGGTGTGACTTATTAGTCGCACCACTACAATCTGTGGTAGTGCGACAATAAGCGTGCAACATCGGTGCATAAACACTAAACGTATGCACCGCGACATGTTTTGAAAAATAAGAATCACGGTTCGTCTTTTGTAAGGCCCCATTTGTGATGCATTAGTAATGCAACACACAACTAGATATCATGTCGGTGCTCTGGTAAAATGGGCACACCAGTGCTTTCAGTTTAACAAAGGGCACCGACGATTTTGCACGCCATAAATTTTATCTTTGCAGCGTGTCTTTTTTGACGAAATGAACTGGTGGAGTTAAAAGCACTGCTCTGGGAAAATATTGTATGATTTCTATGCGGCGAATTTCATTGGATACCCCATTACCAGTGCTACAATAACACGGTTGCACTGATGTGTTCATACTAACACATCGCACTGCTTAATTTTTAATGAAACAATTAAACTTAGAGGCTCCTTTAGGTATAAACAATACATTGATGTTATAAAGAGCACGACACCTGACCGATTATTTCAAAATTTGCTGGTGCGGTGCTTCCTCTGGGATGCACGACTAAAATAGGTGGTTGTGCGAGACAAAATGTGGCACCGGTGTGTATTATTAACAACACAACACATTGGTGTTGTTTGTTTGCTATCGCACATTGCCAATGAGGCGTATGTTCTATTTTGGGCGCATCAGTTACCTTTTTAGCTTTTGTTTTGCAAAAAAAAAATCAATTTTATATTTTCTTAAATGCATGTCATTTATATATGTGTTTGTTTTATAATTTCAAAATATTTTATCTATATATATGTTCCTAACAATACTTGTATGTGAATTAGATATGAATACAATGAGAGGAGGAGGAGCAACAAGTAGAGACACACACATTTGTGCATGAGTGGGAGAGGGAGTTATTCCCTTTACCTATTTCAGAGCCGACACTTGACCTTTTGATGGATGTTGGCCTCCTGAAGTTTTATCATGAGGTTACATACCTCAGGGGAAACTCTTATACGTTATAATAGTTGATCCATCACTGGGATCATGGGCGATAAGGGTTCAGGGTCAGTCTCGATATGTGGTATCATCCCATAGGGGAGGATGTCTATTTCATTATTGGGTTGTTTAGGATGGGGGAGGATTTTCTTCATTTCCCTGCATTACTGCTTAGTGTTGCGGGAGAGACCCAACTGGCATATGTGCATATATATGTCCATCCATAGGTTCATTCATGTTCCAAGTTCCAAGTTCATGGTGGTCAACCACAAATTAGTTTGTTTGGTAGAGAGGGCGTTAGCTGTATGTTTCTTATTCTCTTGGCACTGTCACAATATAGCTCTGATGGACAACACATTAGTTTCTCTATGTTGTATTATGTAGATAGTTTATTGCAGGGGCCCCGATTGATTAGGTGGTCGGATATTTTTTAAGATGTTTTTGTCGTGCGTTAGATCATTGTCACATCATTTTACATGGGACAAGATTCTTCCCATTCGCGTCAGAGTTATTTACACTATTTTTTGAGAGGGTACGTGCCACTTGGCTAGTAGTACCTTGATTTCTTACTAGGCCTATTCTTGATGAGCGTATGCGCATGTGGGGGTAGTTGGTGCTCAAGAAGGGCCAGTTCGAGTTTCCCATTTCTCCGGTCAATAGGGATGTATGTGATTTATTAGCTAGCGAGGAAAATCCTATCCTCGATATTGTACAATACCGGTACGCGGGGATGGATTGGACAGGATGTTCAAACATATTATTTAAGTATTTGAACCACCATATGAGAGAGGTGATATTATTGTTATCTTTTGATAAATCTAGTTGCATATTTTTATGTCTTAGTTAATGCACATGTAATTTATAGTAACATTTTGTTTCAATTATATTATTATTATTATCTATGTTTTTGCATATTTTGGCACATATGTTGGAGATGAGCCTCCCCAGCATGAGGATGAGGTGATGGGTGAAGAAGAGGACCAACCTCCAATATAGATACCCCACATGCCAACGCTAGTCAAATTAGAGAGTCTAGACAAAGGTGGTGGATGATTTATGTGATGTCACCGCTAGCCACAGAGTGGTACTTGCACCCATTAGAGACATCTTATGAGTATATGATATCTATAGTATATGGCAGATTTTTCCTCGTGTCATGACATTATTTATACGTCATATTGTTGGTGTCATTAACCCCATTGAGACATTGAGGGGTGTTGCTCATGATCCCACTACATCTAGCTCATAAGCAGAGCCATTCACATCCTCTACTCCACCACATGGTCCTCCTCCTCCTGATTCTCCTCCACATGAGTTGGTTGCACAATCTATTTATCCTTTTTCTTTCCATCCATATGTGTCTGAACCTCTTGCATACTCCTCCTCCTCCTCCTCTTGATTCTCCTCCACATGTGTCACCATATTCCACTTATCCTCCTCTTCCTCCTCCTCCACTTGTGTCACCGTCCAAATATCCTTGTCGTTATCCTCCACATGTGTCATCATCCACCGATCCCCCTCCTCCTCTTCCTCCACATGTGTCACAAGATTTTGATGCTTTGGACACTATGTTCACATCGGGTATTGTTGCACATCTTGATGATATTGATAAAGATACATTTTATAGTGCACTTTTGTCGACATTTATTTTTGACATTGTTGGTCTTGATAGAGGCTCTACCTATGGCAACAGAGACATTGATGCACATGGCTTTGGTGGTGGACCTAGCTAGTAGTGGTATTGATTAACATGTATATTGATTGTTTTATATTTGACCTGAGATCTATATATGAGATGTTTTTATTGAGATGTATGTTTGACATGTATATTCATATGTATATCTCTCATGTATATTATGTTGTTCATATAATGTTGTGGTTGTTGTTGTTCGATTTATAAAATGTATTGAGTATGCTAATGATGAACATTTTTAATGATTTCTCTATTTTTAAGCTAAATTTCAGGTGTATCACTCATTTAAATATACAATTGTCATGTAATGTTTAACTTTAATTTTATGAAATCATTTAATTTGGATTGTGATTGCAAAAAGTTATAACCATTAATGTCATATAATTTTTAATTGTTCTTCAAGGTAAATTGTTTCTTGTCCAACAAGATACAATATGTTGATTAAACATGTTTAGAAATAAAAATACTTATATATGATGAGTGAAATGATTGTGGTTTGAATATTTATGTATTTTTCATATAATAATAATAATAATGTCCATGTAATAATAATGTTATTTTTTTCATTTTAATTATTCAAAGATTACAAGACAAAGTTGTAACACAATTGTTTACTAAAATCACAATTATGATATTTTATTGATATTTAATTTTCCCAAATATTTTATTAATTTATATTATCCAACTATTATAAAATATGCAATTTATTCAATTAAATTTAAAATGTTACATACAAAGAATAATAATGCATTTTGATCTATACACATTCAATGAAATGGTTTCACAATTTTTTACTCCAATACAAACTTTATGAATCTTCTATTAAACAATAATATCACCCAACATTTTATAATGAGTATTTTAAGAATTAGTAAAATTGACAAAGGTTTCTATACTTTTAGATAAGTATAGATCATTAAAATTTTCCTTAGGAGAATGTGAAAAGAATGATTAATATAAGTTTATATGATTATAAAACTAAAGGATGGAGTGGAATAGGTAAAGACCATGATAAATGCACTATTTAAGGTTGGGAATGTCATCAAAGTTAGTAATGTCAACACCACAAGTGTGATTCCAAAACTCATAAACGTTGTACAAAGTTATTTTGTTGGAATTTTCCTTAGAAGTTCCATCAAAGTAAGTATGTATTTATTTGAATTTTGAGTTTTTCAAACATTAAAATTTTGAGGTTTGAATATTTTTTAATATCTTCGTGTTTTTTGTTAAATAAAATATAATTTAAAATAAATATTTATTGTTGTACATCACCAAATTTGTGATATCTCAATTAATGTTTAGTAATTCAAAGGTTAACATAAACATATGTTCCCCGGATGGGGTATCTGCTTGCATGGATGGAAACATGGATGGCATGGATCTTATGGTGCCCCAGAACCTTGGGAGCTCCCTCTCTCCTCAAGGCCTTTTGAATGTCCCTTCATGCATCACTCAAGCTCACTCGACTCAGCTGGCACTTGCCTCTTCTAGAAATGTCTGGACATCGAACTATGATGGCGAGGAATATTTTATGGCCAATTAAAGAGTTCAAGGTCGTTTGCATGATGAAGCGTCCATATTTGAGCATGGAATTCACTCACATCGTGATCATGGAGAAGACTGATCTGCTACAGAGGTCATATCTGCACACATGAATATGGATTTGGCATAATTTTCCCACCGGGTTGATAGTTATGGCCTGTCATGGGAGAGATAGAAGAGTATGAAAGATGTCGAGGATCTCACAGCTCTATACTTCTTAATCAATAGCTCTCTAATTTCCAATTCTACGCTATTGGATTTGGTTTTGAGAGACTATAAGTGCCCTGGTTGTTGGTTTGTCATTACAGTCATTTTACCTCTCCCTTTGATGGAACCTCACGGATGCAAACCTCACACCTATGGTGTTGGGCCATCTCGAGCTGGCAAGACAACGCTGGATGTTGCAGACCATTATGAGGACTTCATGCCCGAGGAAGATAAAGTATCCATGTCGGCTCTGTAGGTCAAATTTCTCCTGGATTGCAAGTTTGAGGAGGATGTTGAGGTCGAGTTTCAAGTGGGTAGCGTGATTCTTGAATTGGGTTGTTCCAAAATCAAGAATTCCAAGTTCTTTCACACCCTGGAGTTATATTGGAATACTAAAATGATGGTAGCACTTGGCATGTTTCCCAAAGATGAGGATTTTTGTCAGTTTAAAAGTAGAATGGAAATGTTGGAGTCCCAAAACAATTATCTAGTAAAGGTCGAGACTTGGTTGGCCCGCAAGCACGAGGGAATTTTCCAACCATCTGTTGTTGGTCCGGGCATTGGTGCTTCTTCTACTGTGGTCACATGCTCAATGAATATGGAACCTCATGTTCCTAATGTTTCTTAGAATTATGATTCTATGATGTTTTTGTAGTTTTCCTTCGATTTCTCTAGTTTAAGATCAATCTATGGCCAATATAAACTCTCTAAACCTCTGCTACAGTTTAATGTTTAGACATAGAAATACATTTCATGCTTGGTTTCCCCACCGGGTCAGGTTGTTTTTTATTTTTTAGCCTAAGAGACTTTCATGGTGTCTTAGGACTGTGAACTAGATATTCCTCTATTGTACAGTTTATAAATGTTAATATAGTTGGTTTACTTACAAAAAAAAATCATAAACACATGTTAATACAATACAACATAAATTTTCTATAATAAACAATAAATATGACAATAAAAATATATCAAAACCACATCTTATGCTTGTACTATTTGATGTATTTTCAATATGGTGGTTGAAAATGGTTGTTAACTTTTCATATCCAACATAATTATAAAATGAAGAAAAAACAAACAGAATTGGCCATTATAGATACCAATAGTAAAATGACACATCCATAATATAAATGTCCAAACAAATCATTTACAAACCAGTATTTGTTTCCATCACCCTGATTCTCTTCCTCACTTTCCATTGTAACATTGTTGTTCTAAAAAATATGTTTACATCTCGGATCATGTCTGAGTACGAACCACCAAACCCCATCCAACACATATGTGAAAAAAAAATGCTTGGTTGCAATGTTTTAGGAAAATGTAAGGCTCCTTACTTTCAACCCACATTGTTTTAGCGTTAATACATATTATCCCACTATCACAATCTTCCTTTAGATTTCTTCGGTCAAAGGTATCCCACCACTTGCAACAAAAAATTACACATTGAAACAGTGAGAAGTCAACTTGCATGATCTCTTGTATCTTTCCAATGTAACCTAACCTCCCCTCTATTAGGTTTTTATCATGGTGGTTAACACGACTAGATTGGTTGAAATCGACCTTCACTCCACAATCTTGTGTGATGTGTCCATCATCAACATACTCCATGAAAAAATTATGTCCATATTACCACATATATGAGAACAAATGCACCTGTAAAAATGTGAACAAAGGATGGTGTCATATATCTAATAATCGAAGCATAAATAAAAACATAATACATTTTAGAATTCAAATGTGCAATATTATAAATAGAACATGGTACTTAGAGAGGTTATTATGGGTTGTTGCACTCAATCCCTATGTTTAGTGCATCCAGATCTTATCCACTTGGGTTACGACCAGACACTGCATATTTCTCTTGTATATGGTCATTCACCCAACTGTTGGGTCATATTTTTGGCATATTTTCTTTTAAATGATTAGGATAAGGCATGCTTCTACCATTCAACCTTCTACCATTCAACCTTCTAATTGTTTTCATGTCACTATCCCATTTCCTTTTTTTTCCCTTCATACAACCTAACCCATGGTCGCATTTTCTCGCATTGTAAAGAACAAATTTATCGATGGCATCAATTTCTAAATTTGTTGATGTATACAAAAATTCAAAATAAATAACATGAGATCAAATATATATTATCAACTTAAAGAATGAGTTTATTGATGACATCAATTTCTAAATTCACTGATGTATACAAGAATTCAAAACAAATAGCACAGGATGAAATATATATTATCAACTTCAATATAAACAATTTCTCTGTACTAAATTGACCAAAAATAATTGACTTACTCTTTATCAAGCATCTTTTTTCATTCATTTGGAGTAGCTCCCTTTCCCCTTTTTCCTCGTTTTTATGGTCATCCCAAATGACCTCCCTTGGTGTGTCATCAATTTTCTTGATGTAATCACTGCCATAATAGAACGACTCGTATACTATGTACCCCTCTACCATAGACTCCTCCATTTTTTCCCTTTGTCGAACAAACCCCTTCAATTTTTTCATGTACCTATTTAAGAAGAACATCCAATGACATGAGATAACCCCAATTAATTTAACCTCATTAGGTAGGTGAATTAGAAGATGGATTTGCAAATCCATAAAACTCGTGGGAAGTTCCTTCTCAAACATACAAACAATCTCAACTATCTCTCGATGCCATTGTGGAATGCTAGCCATATGAATCTCCCTTGATGTGATCCAATGTACAAATGAAAATAATTTTGATATGGCATGTCGCAGGTGTCGGGGGAAGTCATGGATCACACAACCATGCATGAACAAAGGATAATGAAATTAAGAACTAGACACACACATCATTAATTTCCATAAAATTGTGAGTACATAGCATATTTTTACCAACATTAGTATATAAGAAGAATATTGTATTCAACATACATACCCTTAGAACGTTCAAATGGTCAAGTGATTTCAACTGCAAAAAATTCCCTTCTATAGTGAAGCAATGTCGTAGAGTCGATCCATATAAAGAAGGTTCCATCACACCCAATATAACATCCTTTTGCATAGAAAAATTATCTTTCTTCAAATCCCTGGGACATCACCTTTTAAAAAAAAACAAGAGGGATCAACCTCTCCTCTAGTTTTATTTCTTGGACAACATCTCTTTTTAGTATTTGAAGCAATAAGATATATCCGAACAGGTAATCTGTCTCTTTTATTCCATGATATGTGCCTCCTTAAAGAAGATGAAACATTTTTTAATATATGCATGGGATTTAGTAAGTGGTCAATTTTAAGATGCTCCCAATATGGAAGCTCATAATAAACAGATTTTATTTTCATCCCAATGGGCATTTTCTCAACATAGGTGTCAAAAAATTCAAGATCATCGAACATAGGTTCCCCATTTGAATCAAACAATTATCCCATATCGTTCTCCTTATTTGTGTCATATTCCCTATTCCAATATGTTAGTAACATTATTTCAGATCTGCGGGTTCTCTTTGGTTTACCATTGAAAGAAGATGAAACTCTACTATAAGGGTGGTCTTTGGGGAGGAATACCCTTGAACAATCATACACTAAATTTCGTAGGTGGTTGGACCACCTATCCTCTATAGAATGTCCAAAAAATTTACATCCATGATACCCTTTTGTTACAAGACCTAAGATGTTATCGTATACAAAGAATGTTAGTGTCAAAAATGTAGTTGCACCAAATGAAGTATGCCAAATAACATTATGGATATAAACAAATCAATGAACATGATTATTAGAGAAAACTCCTAGTCTTAGATAATCATGTGTTGTGTACGCACATATTCCATACAACATAAAATACCTCTCCATTTGGATGGGTCTTGATAAATCATATACATGTATCCCTTCCCATAATTGCTTAAATTCATTGATCAATGGTTGAAGGTAGACATCCATTCTCTTCACTTTTCTTCTACCCAAGACTATAACAACCAACATAAGATGTTCATTCTTCACGGAAAACCATGGGGGGTATTGTTATTGATCACTACCACTGGCCAAATATAAAAGTTGGTGTTTTGGAAGGAATGCGGGCTAACTCCATCAATAGTTATGCTCAATAGTAGGATCTGTATTTCTTCCTTGAATTTATCGATCCATGTATCATTTATATGATTCATGGCTATTGAATTTGTTGGGATTCACATAACTCTTGGCTCACTTCTATGTGAGGCATGCCACCTCTGCAACATGGCTAATTGTTTTGTACGAAAGGGCCTTTAAATGCTTGGAATTATATGCATGTGCCTCAATATATTATGAGGAGGACCATGTCCCTTACCCTTTTTTATTTATTTATGGTACCTATCATGCCCACATTCTGGACATATCCATTTGTCTTCATATTTGTTTATGTATAGAATGCATTTATTAGGATTGTGTGGTATGATATGTACTCAACACCAAACATTTTCAACATTTTATTTAGCTCTGTGCAATTATCAAGAAAGACATTATCACTCATAAGTTCTTTATCTTTGAGTAACCTACAATTAATGGGAAATAGAAATGTGCATTGTTATTAAACATGAATAAAATCAACCCTTTTCTTCCTTCATTGTGTGACAAGATTCCTTAAAAATTTAGGGGACTTAATGGTTAGTTAGCTCAAAAGTGCCAAGAAACACGTGTTTGACATACCATACATTGATTTCAAATTGTACAATATCATTGTTGTCCCTATTTGGGTAGACCTTGTAGACCCTTGTATTCGACCAAATAAAGTGGTGGTGGAAGTAGATTCCACACTTCCGAAGAAGGTATCTATGACATGAATGTCATCCCCTAGTTCATTTTGCTGGAATGCATCGAACAACATTCCCTCCATGGCTTGGGTCTCCCACAAGAAATCATCCATACCAATCTCTATATCATTTCCTTCATCCCCAACATGTGAAGAACTAGTGTTACTGTCAAGGTTTTGAATTGGTGACTAAAGACGTAGTGGTAATTGAATAGGTGGTTGTTTCAACCATTATCAGTATGCATCCTCTCTGAGTTGTTTTTTTTAGCATCAATCTCGTGACTTGACATCGTAGTGGGGTGCAACGGTAGATGGTGGACAGATCGCTCGTCATCAAAATCCCGATTATAAAAATATTGAACATTACATCGATAATATTAGTAACAAAATGCATTTAATATGTTCAAACATTATACCAAACACTTATTAGAAGCACATAAATTTTTTTCTCAATAATAAACTTAAAACCAACCACTTTATAAAAGAAATACATTTACATTAGTCTCATTGACAATCGAAAAATACAATTACTCAATCATTGTTTTCTTATGCCCTATGGGGTTGTCTACATAAAAGAGATCCAATTCATGATGTAATAATGTTGACCTAGGCTAGTTGTTGGAAGATGGCATGTTAGGATTGGTAGGGTAAATAAGTTGTCCATTTTCATCAAACATTTGCTTGTGGTATCTGTCTCTTGATAAGATCTTGTGGAATTTTGGGACTACGAGAATATCTTGAACATATAAACTCAATCTTGAATCTTGATCATGCAAAATTAAATGAACAATTATTCAACTGCACCTACATACATAACATAAATTCAATTAAGATAAATGAATAATCAAACAAATCTAGATGTACTAGAATTGGCATGAGAGAACTTGAAGGACTTGCAAAGATACGTAATGAGCTAGAATCTAAAGAATTGGGCATTTGATATTATAATTGTTTTTTTCCTTCTTTTGAGCCAAAATCGTCATCTTGGGTAGCATAGAACAATGTAACTTCAAAAATAATTTCGAATAACTTTTATAACTTGACGGTGTGCTTCATCATATAAAGACACATCGGTGTGTATGGATAAACCAAACACACCTCTGCATTTAATTGAGTGAAGCATCGAAGGATGACCTTCGTTATTGCCTCCCCAAAGAAAAACCTCCACAAAATTTAAACACAGATGTTTGCATTTTCATTTTTCAATTTTAACAATCTTACGGTGCATTATTACTTACACACTGCACTAGTGCATTTCGAATTGTATAACACACTGACTAAAGAAAGTTAGAAAAATAATGTGTGTTTACTATCAATATGTTGAAATTTATTATGAAAATAAATCGGTGTGTTATACATACTCACCGCACCGATGCACTACTCACTGTATAACGCATAAAAAATGTAACTTTCCAAAAAAAAAAACATGTATGTTTATCATCAATGCACCGAAATATACAACAAACAAATGAGCGGGAATTTCAATTTTTGTGTTTATAAAGGAAAACCCTATTCATTCTTTTATTTCTTTACCAAATTTTAGAAGGGAGATTTGTGCAACAAAGATTTATCAGAAAAAACTTCAAAGTGGGTGGATTTTTTTTTAAGAGCCAAATTTGAGGGGGATTATTGTAGATCACATAGAAATCTGCAGAGGAAAATTTGTAGGCATATGATTTCATTCTATTAATAATCTTAATCATTCTCCTATTTGATTCAAACAATTTTCAGTGCATTCCCAAACAAAAAAAATGGTTTCATAGTTGCCTTCAGTATTGGAAGCCCTAATTTCCTCACTGTTTTTTGTTTTTTATTTATATATTTCACAAGGAGATTTTTTTTAAGAATTTTTTTTATAGGGTTTGTATATTTATATATGGGTGTTTTCTATCTGTTTCAATGAAACCACTCATTGCATTGGATCCCAAACCATCCTGTCGATGTCAAATGTTTTTTGAAAAACATCTTCGCGGTGATTAGTGCACTATATACATAGTAAGAGAATTGCTACATATTTGTATGTCAAAAAAAACTATTAATTTAAATTAGAAATAATATTAAAAAAACATTTTTTCATTATGTGGTGTTATTTTTACCTTGATAAGCATTGGGGCACATTTTTTACAAAGCGCACTATTGATTTTAAAATGGAAAATTTACTGTTTTTTATATGGAATCCGCCATGTCTTAAATTTGTTCACATGTTGATGATGTGTAATAAATAGTACTTAGGAATTCATTCTTTTCTTAATTCATAAAGCACCAGTTGAATACAAAAATTTGTAAAATGTTTTCAATTTTGCAATGACATTGTTATACTATACCGGTGTGTGTATATATGGTTTGTGCACTGATGCGTATAAATATGGTTCATTTCCTAGTGTGTATTATGTTACTATATGCACCAGGATCTTATATTTAAAAAATATAAGATTTTGTATTATGTGATCTTATGATTCCCATTTTTTTTTTTTCCAGAGAGATTTCAAAAATTCCAAGGGACAAACAAGGGGAAAACCAAGACATGTCGGTAGGGATGTCCAAAAAAGTGTAGAAGAAGATGGTAAAAGAAATTAACATAATTGCATCACAAGAGAAGCCGTCCCAACTACAATGTGCATCATATATATTTAATTATTTATTTATTCTTTTATGTACATTGAATTTAATTATCGCGTGAAATACTAATTTTCAATTGTTTTGTTGCAGAAAATAAAAAAAATAGAATCCATTCAACACACAAGACAAAATGATGAGGGATAAAAGGGTAGATCACAAACTTTGTGTGTACTTACGTTTTCGACCTTTCTCAAGATTTCATGTTTTTTGTGATATTTATATTTAAATAATTAATTTGCACTTATCCATGGATGTCTTGTACTAAGTGCTAACATACAAAGAGAAGCCAACCCATGAATTTATAAACATTGGGTTAAGTGTGGGTTGTGAGTATATGTTGAAGTACGAAAGTTTAATCAAACACTATGTAAGTAGCTATGTTGCTTAACTTCCCTTGTTTTAGAATTAATGGAAAACATGAAAACTTTATATTGATTATATCAACTTTGCTCTGACTTGTCATATTAAACATGTAGGAAACAAAGGATGGAATGCAACCAACAGAGGAGATTTTGAAAGAATGCATGAAACATGGCTTTGAAAGAATGTGTATTGTTTATGAAAGACTTGGTGCTAATATATTCTCTTTGATTTACACAATCATGTATATTCTATTCTCTCTCTCTCTCTCTCTCTCTCTCTATATATATATATATATATACTTATTATAGTTTATTTCTATGTTTGTAGATGGAAGATGAAGGGGTGGAACATAAATTAAAAAACGATAAAAAAACATTATGTTAAAAAACCAAAGTACAATATTTCCTACAAAATGAAGAAATGAGGCATGCACGCAGGTTGAGTGATGACAAAATTTCAACTGATGAATGACAATCAATATAATTGAGTGTTACTGCAAGTTGCATGTTTTGGAATATTTGTCTCTGAAAATTAGGGATTTTGTTTAATGTACTCAACATAGTGTCTGAATTGCATGAGGACATGTTACCAATAAGTGTAACAATTACATATTGGTTTCAATTTGATTATTGGGGACCTTTGCGTTGTTTTTTTTGTATGACAACATGTCTCTTATTCATATATAATAAAATGGATTTATGATTTCATTGCATTGTCAAATGTTGTAAAATGTTGCGTTCATGAATCATTAATGTGGATAATTTACATTGTTACAAATAACACAGGTGTAATTCATTGAATAATGCATTCATGCAATCATTATATCAAAATGAAATAACAAAAATATAAAACAATTTATGCCATAAAAAAATATTTGATTTTGAAATGATTAATTAAAAATTTGTAAAAGACAATTAATTAAAATATATACATATCAGTGTAATGCATTCTTTTGAACTAATTGGATGGTATGTTCCATAATATAGAAAGTGGTGTGTTTTGAGGAGTCATATGCACTAGTGCACATTAATTATAATAACACAGAAAAAAAATTGTTCTGTAAACGATATAACGTACAATGATATTTATCGTTTCAAAATTGTATGGTGGTGATGTTTAAAATATACGCCAGGGCACTAAAAATAATGTATGCACCGGTGCATTAATTTTATTATATGCACTGAGGCTCTAAATATTATTTACTCACTAGTGCCTTTACTATAATATATGCCTTGATGCTTAGTAAAAATAATGGTGTTGGCATCTCACCTGAAATATTCTAAATTTCACTACCCTTCGGTGCACATGGTAAAATAGAGACTGGTACATACTAATTATAATGCATTCATGCAATTATTATATCAAAATAAAATAACAAAAATATAAAACAATATGCTATAAAAAAATATTTTATTTTGAAATGATTAATTAAAAATTTGTAAAAGACAATTAATTAAAATATATACATATCAGTGTACTGCATTCTTTTGAACTCATTGGACGGTGCGTTCCATAATATAGAAAGTGGTGTGTTTTGAGGAGTCATATTCACCAGTGCACATTAATTATAATAACACATCGGTGAACTATTGAGAAAAAAATTGTTCTGTAAACAATATAACGTACAATGATATTTATCGTTTCAAAATTGTATGGTGGTCATGTTTAAAATATATGCCAGGGCACTAAAAATAATGTATTCACCGGTGCATTAATTTTATTATATGCACCAAGGCTCTAAATATTATTTACTCACTGGTTCCTTTACTATAATATACGCCTCAATGCTTAGTAAAAATAATGGTGTTGGCATCTCACCTGAAATATTATAAATTTCACTACCCTTCGGTGCACATGGTAAAACAGACATTGGTATGTACTAATTATACAAGCATCGGGGTGCACACTATATTAAACACACCAGGTCTCAGGATAACTTGATTGCACCAGTGCTCACTGTAACTTAAATGCACCATGGCGTACAAAACCTAAAATGCACACGTGCTTCATTCAAAAACAAGGCAAAACTAGTGTGTAGAAATTATATGAGCATCAGTGCTCTGCATATGCCGAAAAAGGCAGAACTAGTGTGCAATAGTTATAAATGCACCAGGGTATTTTTATTATATTAAAACACCAAGGAATTTGTATTATATTAATGCACTGGTGTGTTTATATTATATCAAAGCATTGGTGCAGGTTTGTCAAGACCGCATAGGTGTGTTCTGACAAGAACAAGACCGGAAAAAAAAAACCTCTGCTACAACCTTCGCCCACCCAATTTTTTTAGTTATATTGAACATCTGCTAAAATCTCTGCAGTCAATAGAGGAGGTTGTAGTGGAGTTGTTTTGAATTTTTTTCCAAAATTTGTAACACTAAAAGCCTCTGAAAACCTCTACTAGAAGGTATTCTCCTTATAGTGGTTGCATGAACTTTTTCAAAAAGTAACTTAATGAAAATAAAGACTTGAATTCAATACCTCTAATTTAATAAAGTAACTTTCAACCAAGTGAGATAATGCAAAATATATAGCAAATGTTATTAAGGAAGAGGTTTTTTTTTTTTTTCCTTGAAGTGCATGTTTACCCCCAAAACCCTTGTTTTTGCCTACAAAAAACTCCAACACAACAAGAATCTAAAACAAGAGAAATTTCGAAAAAAAAAATCTAGAACTTTACAAGGTTAGGGTTAGATATCAGTTAGGCTTCCTAGAAAATGAAACATTCTTATCTCTGGTTCTGATTGGCTAAGATCACATAAAGTGTAGAGCAAAGAGCATATGTAGAAAGGAAAACACTTTCTATTGTCTTTCAGATTTGTCGATATCACACAAAGAATACGACAAATAATATATGCATATTGCAAATAGTAGAAAACTACAAATATAAACAAAAAAACACAACTATTAACACAATAAAAAAGTTAAAAAGCATAATGAAACTTTATACCTCTAAATTTGACAAAAATGGTCGTATCTTGGGAAAACAAAAACATTTTCGGATGAAACAAAAAGTGTTTCCAATTGAAAGAAGCATTCCAGACACAAGGAAATATCCCACTCAACCCATAAATGCACAAAATTAGTGGAGCCTAGAAATATTTTGGTGCATGTGGTGACACGCGTTTAGGATCTCGATCAACAATAGGAGAATGTCTTCATACATGCTTCGATACCATGTTTGAAAAACAAGGGGTGTTAAGCCATGGATTAATACAATCGATAGTATCAATGAGATTATGAATTGTTGAATCACTTTTGTGAATAGAACAAATCATGATCGTCGGATTACATAAATACAAATGCATACTGATGCATACTAAGGAAACATAGTTTACCTAAAAACACATTAAACCAATTTGATCTAAACTAACTACTAAGTGTCTAAAAATCTTAACAAGATATATTATATGCATTATAAGATTGCTCTAGATGGATGAAACTCATTGCAACACATTGGTATCTTCTCTCTTGAAATGCCTAGATTGTTGGGGTTTTTAAGAGTTCAAATACCATAGGATGTTGTTATTATTTTGTTTGTATTTCACAACAACCTTAAGGATAAAAATTCACAGAGTTAACCTCTAAGAAACCTCTAGGATAAAGGTGATTTTTATTTTTATTTTACATTGAAACTCTCGAAAATGTAGAAATTTATACATGGTATTAGATATCTTGTGACTAATATCACTCTACGTGTAATATGGAGCTTGCACTTCAACTAAATAATACCTAGGAGAGGTACTTGAACTGGTTTGCGATTGTTGGGTGTGATACCTTAAGTTTCTTAGGAGAATCACTTGAACCATTTTTTTTTTTGTCTATTTCATACATTGTTGATTTGTGCAATTGAGGACTTGTTCAAGATGTGAAAAGTGACTTTTTATCTTAGAGAGTGTGATAGATTGGATGGACCTTTAAATTGTGTTCATAGGGAGCTTAACATTCCATTACTCATGGAGCAAGTTGATATTTGGGAGCATGTATTGAAAAAGATTCCATAATCTATTGATTCAACATAGTTGGTCACTCATTAGAATAAGGAAGCCAATATGAAGAGAACCATTCCTGATTCTATGAAGGATCATTTCATCTCTCACATTGTAAATAGAAAGATACGTGAGAAATATTTGAAGTTTTGGTTGAGTTATTTTAAAATGTTTGTGCTTCTTCACAAATTCTCTTACGAAACTAGTTTTTAGTCACTTGTATGAGCAAGGTAGATACTATGGTGAGCTACTTCACTAGGATCACTAAGTTGAAAGATCAGTTGGTCACCATTGAAACAATGGTGGAGTATTAGGACTTGGCGTCCATTTACTTAAAAGGGATTTCTCCTTCCTAGATGCCTTATGT
Source organism: Picea engelmannii (assembly GCA_009831015.1). NCBI lineage: Eukaryota > Viridiplantae > Streptophyta > Pinopsida > Pinales > Pinaceae > Picea > Picea engelmannii. The sequence goes on along the minus strand of ML792430.1, from coordinate 471 downwards.
TTAGGGTGTTTGAGTTTGAGATACCTTGCCAAAGTTTCCAAAAAATTGGGTTGATCTTGTAGAAGAAAAAATCAAATTACAATATTATTTAAAGCAACAAGGGAAATTAGATGTTATTGGTCTTGTCAAGAAAATGAACAAGGGTAGAAAGAAAGGCTACAAGAATAAGGTATATACAAATATAGGAAACAAGGACTTGAGGAAGGTAATATGTTTTTGATGTCACAAGATGGTACAGTGTTCCAACCAGCATCTATTGAAGAAGAAAGGAGAGTGTATGAAATAGGTTGTAGCTAGGACTATAGTAAATGTAGAGGAGGATTCCTCTCAGTTTCACACTTCCCTTTCCATGGCTTCTTGTTTTTCCTCTAACACTATGTCTAATGTTGGATGGTATGTTGATAGTGGATCTTCGAGACATATGATATATGATAGGTCTTTATTTAGTAGGATTTAAGAGCAAGAGGGAGG
>ML792429.1:509539-532816 GCA_009831015.1 Picea engelmannii | reverse complement strand
TCAATGGTAGGAATAGATCCTTCTGATATAAATAGTCTTCCATCTGCATCTTCCATAACTGGTAGTTTTGGCCGTTAAATTTCTCGACCCTAAACTTTCCATCTTTCGACATTGCTCCCACTCGAACCAGGAACCCTCTTTTCGTGCGAGTTACCTTACGCTCTGATACCAGTTGTTAGAAAAACAGGACCATGGAGCAATAAAATAAAACAAATGCAGAAACAAAACACATAAGACACACAATACAAGAGAGACACAGATTTACGTGGTTCACCCAGTGTGGGCTACATCCACCAGAGAAATTGCCAGGTCCTTCCTTTATTATTATCCAGCAAATGAAGGGATAAAACCTACAGCAAAACCCGTTGTAACTTCCTCTTCTTTCTCTCACAGTCTCCTCTCTCAGAATACAATATTCACCATCATCCATAGCTGTAATACATTTCCCTCATAAAAGAGGGTTGCCTTCTAGGGAAAAAACCCTAACATAATCTCTACCGTTAGATCTGCAACCTTATAATGAACGGTCCATATTTACAATGAAATTACAATATACTTTTACAAGGCAATTTTTTCTTCGGGGGCTTCGCCCCCAAACCCCCGCTGGGGGCCCACTTGCCCCTAGACCCCCCAGCCGGGGGGATAGGCCCCCCGGACCCCGCAGAGGGGGTACCCCTCTGCACTCCCCCGCGTGGAAAAGTGTACATACTTCTGGGGTGTAAATACTTCATGGGGTATAAACACGGCTGAAAACAAGGACCTCTGAATCAGGAAGATAATCAGGCTCCACAACCAACAGAAAATACGTAGGGAAAGCAACAATGCAGAAGGTTCTTAGAGCTAGCCTCTGGTGGCATACTTTACATAAAGATGCCAAGGAATACTATAAATCCTACGATGTATGCCAAAGATTTGGGAAGCCTTCCTGAAGAGATGAGATGCCTTTATCACCACATCTGACTTTGCATCCATTTGGGAAATGGTCAATTGATTTCGTGGGAGCTATAAACCCACCAGGGAAGCGCACATGAGCTAGATATATCATCACCGAGACCGAGTATTTGACAAGATGGGAAGAAGCAAGAGCATTTAAGGACTGTAGTAAAACTACAGCTGCACGATTTATATTTGAGAGTATCATAACCAGGTTTGGATGCCCAAAGACCCTGATGAGTGATCAAGGCACACACTTTATTAATAAGAGTATTGAATCTTTGACTCAGGAATTTGAAGTCTGCCATCAAAAGAGTACTCCTTACCATCCACAAGAAAATAGGACGGTCAAATATTTCAACAAGATCTTGGAGACAACGCTGATGAATATTTGTAGTGTGAACAGGGATGATTGGGATTTGAGAGTACCAGTAGTTCTATGGGCCTATAGAACTACTTGCAAGAATCTAACAATGCAGACTCCCTTTAAGTTGGTGTATGGCCTCGAAGCATTTGTCCCTATGGAATATTTGGTTCCTAGTTGTTGGCATAGGGGCAGACCTGAGGTTCAATGCTTTAACAACGCACCAACAAAACCCTAACTATCGGCCCTTTCAGAAACACCTGCAAAGTAGATGAAGTCTTACCCAAGGTAGAGGCAGGGGTGGTTGCAAGACTCAGGTGTCTGGAACCTTAGCTCGGACACAGATCTGTGATTCTAACACTTAGAAAACACTTTAGCATAGATCGTTTATCTGTATTTAACCCTCATGGCACTCCGAATATGGTGCAGAGCACCGCAACATTCACTTAGAACTAGGTTAAGTTAGCACTTAGAAACAACAAAATAGGTCTAGCACTCAGCAATTTCATATATGTCAGATCTACACCCATACATCTAAGAAGCACAAAGAAAAGTAGATATATCTAAGTATATCATAGCAAAGCACATAGCATAATAATATCAAATAAAAACACATGGGAAGAGACAAACACATTAGGTCGAGGCACCGAGCACAACACACAGGTTTACTGTGGTTCACCCCCACCCTGGGCCTATGTCCACAAAGTATTTTTCTTCTTTATTATCTTTGATCAATCTTGTTACAGCACATAGGTCAAACTTGTACTCAGCATAGGATAGGAGATCTGTGCGCACCTTGCCAGATCCTCCTTCCCTGAGTAGATCTAGCACAAAGCCTTCTTGCAATCCGTGCACTCAACACTTACAACACTTGCACTCATATCTGCAAGTTAGTCACAGAGTATACACAAATACTTTACTATCACTTAGCTTATTTCCATCTCTTACATTGCCTAGATACTTATTTATACTTTACAAAATAGGCCTAAACATGGGTAAACCCATGGGCCGACATCCCATACCCATTACATTATCCCCCAAAACCCAAAAAGGACCCAAGAAAGGGGTCTAGCTTCCACGATCTCTGCTTCACATTGCGTTCCATATTTGACAAGCTATCAAAGTCCAAAAATGGTCAAATATGACCAAGTGTTCCTCAAAACTTGGTCAAGGGCCAATAGGCCCCCAACACTCACCTGTGACTCATCCCAAGTCACTCTGGTATGATAAATTCTGCCTCGAATGCCTTGAGCTTGGCTCGAGCTACTTCGACCTGCTGTAGTGAAACAACCTCTTTCTCAGTGAACTCCTGGATCACTTCATCATTTATTGGCCCTTCCAGGCGTTGTTCTGCGATGATGACAACCTGTTCAAGCTCGGTTCCCTGGCTTTCAACTTTAGTGAACAGTTGGCATGCCTTTTCTTGGATTGGTTGAAGTCGTTGGGAGAATTCCATCACTTTACTTTGCAGTGTGTGTACCTGTTGTTGGGTAGTGCGTTGTTCTACAAACCTCTTCAGTCTTTCAACTGGGGTCAAGGCCTTTAGCTATGCTTGTTGTGTATTTGCGTGTTGCTTTGCTTCTTGGAGCTGTGTCTCCAATGCCTACAACTCTAGATTCTCTGTGAAGTTCTCATAAGTCTGGGTGCTTCTAGTGCTCAACTTCTTTCATTCCAAGGAAAAGGTTTTTAATCGACCAACTGCGCTATGGGCAGTTGCCTCCCTTAGATCTCTTATTTCTTGAGGAGTTTCGAGCACGGTACAAAGTTCCAGATCTGTGATGAACTGCTGAAGTTGTTGGATTAATTCTTCAAGTTGTGCCACCTGTTGTGGGACACATTCTTCAATCTTCACTTCTATGACCGTCACAGAGTGGGGTGCTTTGTGAACACTTTATTGTACTTCAAGTTTCTCTGCTACCAACTGGTCCTTGCTCTACTGTAACTGTGTTTTTTCCTCATCCCACTTCGCTTCCAGGGAAATATTTTCCCATTCTGCCTTACTCTATTTTTATACAAGTGTTCTCTACACTTGTGTCAAAGCCTGGGTGGCTTGTGCTGTGTCTTTTTGAGCTTGTCGAAGGCGAGCTTCAACTTTCTCGACGATCTGGTGTAATTGGGTGGGCTCATCGCCTATTCTTATTGTTCCAATTGTCAAGGTCGTAGTAGAAACTTCTCGGTTGGACTTGAGTGCCTGCTGCACTTCTTGAAGTTCTCCCTTGATTCGGCTGAATACCTCCTCCTTCTTCACTTCTTTCTTTTCTACGATCTCTAGTGAAGCATCATTCAGTGTAGCGATTAAGAAGTAGAAGTCGTCCGGTGTGAGGGTAGTCTTGAACGTAGTTCGGGTGGCCTTAGTTTTCTTTTTGGATGAGGTCTTTGGTGGGGTAATATTCCTTTTATTAGTGGGATCCTCCTCCCCTATAGGTAGAGTAACCTCACCTTTCTTTTTCTCAACTTTTGTGCCACCTAGTTCTTCACCATCACCTCCCTGCGTAGGTGAGATCAAAGTAGTCTTCGTGGATGTGTTATGGACATATTGAACTTCATCATCCTTATTAGTCTTTCTTGGTCTAGGTGTATCCGGCATAGCTTCAAGTCTTTCCACATCGGACATTTCTGCGGGGTCCGCTGCAACAAGGAGGTCTGTCGACCATTCCTTGGTAATCTGCTCCAAGTCTTCTTTTGTCAACTTGTAGCATGACTAGAGCTTTTGTTTGTGCTCATCAGCGCACACTCTGATATAGGTGAAGTGGCGGTCCATGCTGAATTTTATTATTAAATGTCTAAAACTATGAAGTGTGTTTGGGGTGAGGTGCAGTGTAGACTGGATTTCATTCTTCAATTGGTTGTAATAGGTGTGGAAGACGATATTGGATTTCCACTGCTTTTTCATGTCACTGGAGTACCATAGTGTACAGAACTTTGTGGCCAGTGGTTCTAAGGGTTCGATCTTTGAAAAAGTGGCACCTTCTGGGAGCTCCCAGGTGATGAAAGCGATTAGTAAGAGCAACCAACTAAAGTGGAACTCGTACCCTTGGTCTTGCACTTCTCTGCAATCAAGCTCTAGCTGGTTTACAAGGTACTGTGCCCAGTTCATCTGTAGTCCCTTGGTGCACTTTCTTGCGAGGTTGACTACGAATCTAGTCACTTGTGTTGGTTTGTTCTTGCGAAATAGCTTGCCCGCGATCAGCAGACAGGCAAGGCGCACTGCGCCACTCTGGATATAGGCTACCTTGTAGCCTCACGTGCCTTTCTCAACATCGCCATAAGTTTCTTTTATCCTCTACACTAGTGCTCAGTCTGAGGTCTTTCCAGGATAAAGTTCCTATGGGTCAGAGCCTTTCATACTAAGGCCTGTGATCCAATTGATCAAGGTCAGATCCACAATGATGCGGCGGTCCAACCATAAGTATCATCCATGGTAGCAGGACAACAACAACTTGACGCATGCGTTGACTTCCTAGTGTCTGTCGAAGTGCAGGATCTTCATTACATTAAGCAGTGTGGAGTGCGCGAGGTTCTGGGTCCATGACTATGGGACAGTATTCGAATTCTTTCCTTTGGTCCTGGTTAAGTACTTATGTAGGGATAACATGCTATAAAATTTATGATCTCCAAGGTTAAAATCACTAAATTTCAGTGTTGCGATCTTATCCTGGTCAGCACGAACTGCACGCACCCCTTTTAGAAGGTACATGGTCATCAAAGTGTACTCAAAGTCACGAGGTACACTGTCACGGTTGATGGCACCACTTAGAGGTGGTAAGTAAGTAGGTATAATGTGTAGGATAAGCTTGGCATTTGCGATGTCATCCATGTGCTTGGTCTGTTTCTCATCGATCGACCAGGATGGATCGGTGCGAGCAATGGAAAGGGAGGCCTGGGGTCCTCTCATTGATGATGCTTGGAATCCTATAGCTAATCCTCACTCTGACATGACTCTCTCAGTCATTAAGTCAATCAAAACTTCTTTAAATACTTTCTCAGCAGCGTTGAGCTCATCCGACATACAATCTTGGGTCAACTAGATCGGGTGTGAAAATGAATTCAGAGACTACAGTGAACAGTATGGGAACAAGGAAATGATCACAGGGTGAAGTAATCTCAAGTTTTGGGCTCAAATTCTCACTTAGAAAAAAGTATTCTCGGTGTGTGGCACAACGGACTAAGTAGGGAAACTTAGAAATGGTCTTCTTGCAATGTGTATGAGGCTGCATTAACTTATGTTCTGTCCATTATGGCATGGTCTAATGGTCTAGTGGCGAGCCGTAAATTCTTTCAAACCCGTTCGAAGTGGCAGTCGAACGGTTATATTGGCTTCCAACAGCTATATTACTTCACCTCGGTGAAGTGGCATATGTCATTGTCCTGATATTCCGACGAAGCTCCACTTCTGCAAAGTGTCTTGCTGCGAGGTACCCTCTGGGATCGCCTGTAATTTTTCAATCTTATCCCTCTTCTTACTTAGCTTTCTAGCCTTCTTTCTAGTGAGCTTTGTCTCAGTGATTCTCTTCTCATTTTGATTCTTATTTTCCTTGGACATAGTCACTTCGTGCTGGTGAGATTCTCTCCTAGGGTTTAGGTATATCACTTCTTCTTTGTCTGGGGTATAAATTTCATCCTTTTGTGTAGCTTTGGCCTCGACATCTGGGCTTCTAGTGTCAGATGGATTCAAGTGGTTCTCATGTTCTTTTATTAACTGTGCGATCCTTTTAGTCATGAAATATTTTAACTCTTGTCTTTGTTGTTCTAAAACCTCTTCTTCTTCCTTCTTCCTGGCTTTATCTCTTTAAATCCAAGGTTTTTCGAGTAGCATAGTAAATGGGGCATTATCCTCAATGAATTTGATAATCTCAAAGTCTTCTTTTGTTGAAGTTCCATTGACTGTCATAGGTATCTGAGCGAGTTTTCCACATAACATCATCAGTTTTCCTCTGAATAGTCCTATTCCTCCCAATGAAGGAATCATGGTAGTCTTCCCTATAGCTTCCCAAGTTCTTTCTGGCATAATGTTCACTTTTGTTTCTTCATCGAGAATACAGTCAATGTCGAAGTCCCCTATTCTTTCTTCAACTTGCTCCTTTTCTTTGAAGATCTCTAGTAATCGGACATATTTATGTTCCTTCAGGGTTTTTTTCATATGTATTAATACTTTCTCTGATTCTTGTTGGGATTCTTCTATAGTCTTAGTCTCTTGGTCTCCTTCAAGTTTTGCTTGCTCCATATTCGTCTTTTCAAGTCTAGCAATCATTCTAGGGCAATCTAGTACTTCATGGTCCATAGCCTTACAACAGAGGCAACTAGGTTTTCTCCCAGGGCATTCCTTAGCAATATGTCCTGGTCTTCTACAAATGTAACAAAGAGTTAATCCTCTCTTTCTCTTCAATGATCCCCGACTCTTCTTGTACTACGTGCTAAGATCATAATGTCTAGCCTGCAAAAATTTCTTTCTAGGATCTTGCATCCATTTGTTAGTCCAAACATTCTTTCTATGCATAGGTATAACCTATATGTCATTATACTTATTAGATCTATTCATATCAAACTTTCTTTCATATATTAGGGCCCTAGTTTTTAAGCTAGGACAGAATCTATCAAACATACCTAGATCCATGCTCTAGAAGCAAAAAAAAAAAAATCACTTATCTTACTTCTACAGAGCACAAAGCTTCTAGATCTAAGAACTTTTGACTATTCTTACCTTTATTAGAGAACAAAGCTTACAGATCTTACCTCTTTTCTGCAGATCTGACCTCTTTCTTTCAGAAATTTCCACTTTTACTTTTCCTAGAGCACAGGGCATTGAGATCTTGCTTCTTTTCTTCAGATCTGATCTTCCTTTATTTATATATGACCTTATTCCTAGCACAAATCTTCACAGGTCGAGTAAAATGTTGCACACTAGGGCAAAAAATCTATGCATAGAGCTTCCTTTTACACAAAGTTTCTTCTTCCTCAGTTCCCAACAATCACAGTATCAGGTCCCGGCAACGGAACCATTTGTTGGCATAGGGGCAGACCCGGGGTTCAATGCTTCAACAACGCACCAAAAAAACCCTAACTACTAGCCCTTTCAGTGACACCTGCGAAGCATTTGAGGTCTCACTTGAGGTAGAGGTAGGGGTGGTTGCAAGACTTAAGTGTCTACAACCTTAGCTGGGACATAGATCTATGATTCTAACACTTAGCAAACACTTTAGCATAGATCATTCAGATGTATTTAACCCTCATGTCACTCCACAGATGGCATAGAGCACCACAACATTCACTTAGAACTAGGTTAAGTTAGCACTTAGCAATAGAAAAATAGGTCTATCACTCATCACTTTCATATATGTCAGATCTACACCCATACATCTAAGAAGCACAAAGCAAAGTAGATCTATCTAAGTATATCATAGCAAAGAACATAACATAATCATATCAAATCACAACACATGGGAAGAGACAAACACATTAGTTCGAGGCACCGAGCACAACACACGGGTTTACCGTGGTTCACCCCCACCCTGGGGATATGTCCTCAAAGTCTTCTTCTTCTTTATTATCTTTGATCAATCTGGTTACACCACAGAGCTCAAAATTGTACTCCGCATAGGACAGGAGATATATGCACACCTCGCCAGATCCTCCTTTCCCGAGTAGATCTAGCTCAAAGCCTTCTTACAATCCATGCACTTAGCACTTACAACACTTTCACTCAGCTCTGCAAGTCGGTCACATAGTATACACAAAGCCTTTACTAGCACTTAGTTTATTTCCCTCTCTTACATTGCCTAGCTACTTATTTATACTTCACAAAATAGGCCTAAACATGGGTAAACCCATGGGCCGACATCCCATACCCATTACATTATCCCCAAAAACCCAAAAAAGACCCAAGAAAGGGGTCTAGCTTCCACGATCTCCACTTCGCATTGCATTCCATATTTGACAAGCTGCCAAAGTCCAAAAACAGTCAAATATAATCAAGTGTTCCTGAAAAATTGGTCAAGGGACAACACTAGTTTCAGAATTGCAGCATTCACAGATATGGATGACACTGGCACTATTCAAGAGAGGCTTGCACAGTTGGTAGAAATATAAGAAGATCAATTTATTGCAGGATTCCATCGCCAGGTACAGAAGGAACAAGAAAATTCCTATCATGATAGGAACATCAAGAAGAAAACCTTCAACCAAGGAGATCTGGTATTGGTATATGAAAGCAAGTTCACAAAGCATCTAGGGAAGTTCAATACACATTGTCTTGGGCCATATGAGGTTTCTTACGTTACAGAAGGAGGAGCTGCACAGTTGAAGAGTTTTAATGGAGAATGGAAGGAAGGTTTGGTGAATGGGAGCCGGTTGAAATTGTACTATGACAACCAGCTACCTCGCAGCTCTTAGTAAAAGCACGAGAAAATGGGTCTAGGTACCAGGTGCAATTGGAACTAGGTACTAGACACAGAAAAGACAGTCTTCACAAGGAAAGAAGGGTGGGATAGAGCCGAAATCACAGTCTTCCCAATCTGAAGATGAAGAAAACAGAAGGATTAGACCTAAAGTTCCTCGGGACGAGTCACATTTGAGTGTTAGGGGCCTTTTGGTGCTTGGTTATGGAAGGTTGCGAAGATTAAGGAAATAAGTGTGAAGTGCAAACTACGTAGAAGACAAGTTGAATGAGATTGGGTGGAAGTGACCAAAAGAGTAGAAAAGACGGAGCTAAGTAAGAGAAAGAAAGTCATTGGATGAGGAGATCGAGGAAGATAGATCAACAAGGAAGATGGATCATGGACGACTCAGCAAGAAGAAAAAGACACCAATGGATGCTTTGGAGCACCTCACAAGAAAGAAGGAAAGACAGGTTGGTGAAGCCCTGAAAACGCAGGTCAAGTTGACCTAGGGTTTTAAACACCTAGGGTTTCAGTATTTAGAGTTTTGACACCTAGGTTTTAGCCTAAGGTTGTCTGAGAGTCATTCTAATGTATAAATAAAGGTCAAGAGGACCTGGGATAGGTTCTATTATGGGATGATGAGTGATTTTTGTTATTGCTGAGAGAGAAGTATCATGTGGTGAGAGAAGTATGTTTTGTAAGATATTCAACTGGGTGTGAAGATCAACCCTTCAGTTGGGTGCGCAGGGAGGGGAGAGGAGAAGAGAAAGAAAGAGAGATCGGAAAGCTAAGAGTGTAAATAGGATTGTATGCTTTCATCTAATATATTATAAAGTGTAGTTCTATGGATGTATCCCTAGGGAGAGGGTGAACCATGTATATCTTGTTGTTGTGTGTGATTGATGTGGTGTTCTTCCGATCTTTGATATATTGTCAATGAAATATTGTGTTAGATCTGAGATATAGTTCATGAAGTAAGATTAAGGAGGATAAATAATAACTAGATCTGTGAGAGTGTTTCCCTGGATCCACTTTTCATTTCCTTTGGTTGTAGATACTTATGTCCTATAACCCCCTATAGCTACTTTGGGTGAGACTACATATTCTTTGTAGGTGTTTCCAAAAGGGATAGTAGTTAGGGCTTGTTGGTGCACTGTTAGAACTAAACCTTGGGTCTGCCCCTATGCCAACAAATGGTTTTGTTGTTGGGACGAGGATCTTCTTGAGGGAATGTCAAGGTGGTTTCCATCGAAGACAGAGATTCAGAAGTGGATAGAAGAACAAGAGAAGGACTTTGTTGAAGCTCAGAATAAGAACCCTAGTATTGGTATAGAGGATTGGTTGGGAAGGTATATCTTTAATTATATACACGATATTTTCTTTGGAGGAATTCATTAGGAGCTATATGAGTGGTTGGCCAGATTAGAAGATACCCAGTTTGAAATTAGACTCAGACCACCTGTGTTTTGGACATCGATGTTGATCAAGAAGGTCAAGAGAGTTGATAATCCCATGTCAAGAGTAGTAGATCATTGTTTTGATAGTACCATTGGAGGGTACATTATTTAGTTTTCTATTGATAGAGTAGAATCATATAGCCAAGTAGAGAGATATTTATTTAAGGGACCGAGAGGAAATTTTTTACATTTTCTAAAGTTGAATGTCAAGATGATATTTCATGAGAAGAACATCCTGAATATACAGTAGTGGGTCAGATTGAAAAAGATAATGTTCAAGAATTCAGACAGGAACAACGACACAGAGGTCAGATAGACGCGCAGTGGGAGAACCTTCAGAGAAATTCCTCTAGTGAACTTGTTTGAGAAGAATCACGAACCACCAACACAGGAAGAAGGGTTCTACAATGGAGAAGAAGAATATTTACTGAACGAGGAACATTCAGAGTCTTCTAGGGAAGAAGAAGGGAAGACTGAAAAACCTTGTCGAGAAGAGTCATAAACTTCAAGAACTGTGTAGATTGTTGAAGTACTATTATGCCTCTTGTTGTTTTAACAACATTACGTAACCAGAGTAACCTAAGTTATCAGAGCACTCAGAGCACTAGTAAAAAAAAATTAGTTCATACTCATTCAAGAACCCTAGGAATATCTATGGCAGATGAGATGAGGTTACCCACCTTTAAGGGAGATGGATATGAAGATCTTGATCAACATTGTTTCTTATGAGAAGTTGTATGGAGTATTAAGAATGTCACTGATGAAGTTGTTAAGGGAGTTCAGTTTAGTACCACCTTGACAGACCGCGCACTAAGATGGTACATGAAGTTCATCCAAGGAGTTGTACAACCAAAACTGCTAAATGAGATCAAGACTGTGTTGATTGTGGAATTCAAGAAATTCAAGTTGAAGTCATAGTGCATCACAGAGATGAAAGAAATCAAGCAAAAATTAGCTGAACATGTTTGGGAGTTTGTTCATAGGTTTAAGACCCTGACAGACCATTTGAGTTTTTAGATTCCAGACGAAAAAAATAAACAATGGTTCATTGATGCCCTCTTACCACACATTAGATTCCCTCTGATGCAATAGAAGATCGCTTCACAAGATGAGGCACTAGAGATCACTATGAAACTAGAATCAACCCCTATGGGAGAGTCCAACTCAAGTATGAGTCAAATTTTGAGTCAGCTAACTAGCCTATCACTACAGGTTGAAGATATGAAAAAGGATAAGGGAAAATATAAAAGAGAATATATTTGATGTATCATATGTAAATCAAAAGGTCGTGAAAAGGAGCATTGTCCTCTATTTCATGAGTACTTGGCTTCAGGAACCCTGATCCCTTTGAAGAAGTTTACTCTACCTTGGTGCAAGGTATGTAGAAATAGACATCACCCTGGATAATGATATTACATTCAAAAATATGTCCAGAAACCTACCAACCTTTACTGCACATTCTGTAAATCTGTGGGGCATGATGAGAAATACTGTAGGGCTTATGAACTCCTGCATGAAAGATCAAGAGACACATATATAATTCAAGACGAAGTACAACAATAAGGAAATACTACGCATTTTAACTCCCCAAGAAGAGGAAACTTCAATCCTCATGGCAGATTCAGAGGAAGAGGAAGAGGAGGAGGCATGGGCCGAGGTCGAGGTTAGATCATTTGTTATAACTATGCATGGCCAAGTCACTTGGCAAGGGACTGTCAGAACCCTTGTACCACTTGCATTTACTACAACTCATTTGAACATGTCATAGAAGCTTTTCCTACGTTGTCAGAAAAACTTCAGTAAAGACTAGGAGGGTACCAAAAAGTACAACTAATCTTAGAAAAACCTCATGGGGTGGATCCTAGAGTCATTGTTATCACTAGAGGAGGCGCTACTACAGGAGAAGATAGGATGACTCCAGGGAAGATTACAGAAGAATCAAGAGTTAGAAGAGTTGCGGAGAAGACATAGGAGTTTGATCGAAAGAAAGAGAAGTAGACATTTGAAGAGGAAAGAAAAGAGTTTGAAAGAGATTAGGCTTCTTCACCAAAGCCACAACCAGAAGTGAGAGAATGTGGAATCCCCATGGCCTTTGATTAGTATTCTTTTCCCGAAGAAGGAAAAGAGGTAAGTAGACTTATGGAATTCTTATGTACTTGCATTAATTTGATTAAGGATGAAAAATCCATACAAGAACTACAAAATTTGATCAAACAGTACAAGATAGGAAGGATAGATCCTCTACTAAATAAAATAGTACATCAACTATCCAAAAAGAGAAGGAGAGACTCTTCCATTCAAAGATGTGGGTGAAGGCAACCCCACTACATTTTATTGTTTATAGCAGAAGCCAAAATAACATCATATAAGCAGAGGTTTTCAAGCCATTGGATTTTCCAACAACACCACACTCGCATCCATACAACATCAGGTGGATTTTCCAAGGTGAATATATTTGTGTCAGCCAATAATATCGCATGTCCTAGGGCATAAATCCCTTCAAGGATGAGGTAGTGTGTTATGTTGCCCCAATGGAAGTTTGTGATGTTCTATTAGGCCATCCATATATGTGGAGACATCATGTTGTTTATGATTCTCGACCCCATAGCATCATTGTTACTCTGGGGGGTCATCTATATAGGATACCATAGGTAGTTTTGACTATTGTCCCACCAAAACAATGCCACAAAGCAATCTCTCATACTAAAATGTTTATCCTCTTCACAATCCAATCATAAGGTGAATAGAAGGACACTGCAACCACTGTAGACTCGGCCCAAGACCTTTCTATCCAGTAGGAGTAGATCGAAAAGATTGTAGAATAGTACCAAGATGTTCTTGTTGCAACTACGAGGGTGCCTCCATACTACCTTGTCAATAAAGGTTATAACATAACCCTTCGTACTCTTCATGTTGCATATTCACTGAAAAATTCCTCCCACACTCAGGTAGATCATGCAGCTAGATTGGTCGAATAGATCCAACCCCTCCAGCAATAGGTTCATGACATCTTTAAACAAGATAAGCATGACAACTTATTCAGCAAGGAAAGTAGCACACCAAGCTTAAGATTTAGCAGAAGTCTCCCTGTCTCCCAAGGGAAATTGACGCAATGGGGACCATTGCTTCCTAATGGGGGAGGAAAGATCTAGATGGATATTGGTGGCCATCCACCCTTTCCACTGAATCACCATTTTGAGCCTGTGGTTTTGATAAACCATGATATTCACCCTTTTGATGGGGAATGGAATGTAAGGTCATATTCATTTGTTAATTACAGAAATCATGTAATGATTTCCTAGTGGTCTTATGTACATTCCTACAACATATTGTTAATGCATCATATCCAATTAGAAATCTGTAGTTAAGCATGCTCAGGCTAGATTAGTACTGGGATGGGTGATCGCTTGAGAAATCCTATTGTTTTACATGCCTAAGGAATTTTATAAAGTTAGTCCAATTTATGCCACATGCATCATGGGAATTGTTCTCCTCTCACTCTCTCATAAATAATTGAGGTGAAGGAAGTCCTTTAAGCATGAAATGGAGTGTGATGTAAATCTTGTTGTGAATGAAGCATAGAAAACATCTCTTTCCTTTTAGAGATAGGCTACCCCATTCTTCCAGTGTGTGTTCTACATTGTTTGTTTATCTTATTCAGTAATAGAAGTTGGGTTTCACTGTATTTTTGTGTTCTCTTCTATATTTTACGTTGGCATAGCTTTGATCCACTTCGTGAAGTATTATATTGCTACAATGATGTAGCGATGCCCCCTGACTGAAGTTGGGTGACATGTAGTAAATTCAATCCCGTACTTGGTGAAAGGACCAACAAAAATGACCAAAAACATAGGAGCAGGGTGTTCCTGCATCTTCCAATAGAATATTTGGCATGGGTGGAACTTCTTGACTGCCTCCACACAATCTTTGATTAATAAGGGCAATAAGTAACCTACACGTAGAATCTTTTGGGATGTTTCCAACCCATAAAAATGACTGCCACATGCTTCAGTGTGACAGTCATTCAAAATGAGCTCTGCTTCTTTGTGTGTGAGACATCATCGAAGAATGAAATCTATGCCTTGAAGATACAAAGTGTCATCGAGTATAAGATAGTTTCACACCTGATGTCAAATTTTTCGATGCTAATCGCGAGAAGTAGAAGCGAGGCACTTCAAAGTCTGAAGATACACAAGTATATCTCCATACAAGGGGTCTGAAGATGCAATTATAAAAATATCTCCTTTGATAGGTTATTCTTTGGGCATGATATCACTAGACTTGACTGCCAGTTCCAAAATTATTTCAACAAAGACCAATGACTTTTTGGATTTCAAAGAAACAAAATCTAAGTCCTCATGTAGGATAACTATCCATCTACTGATATTTATGCCAATTACTCATCGTGTTAACACATATTGGAAAGGGTTGATGACAACAATGATAGTGGTCTTGCGAAGAAAAATATAGTCATGGAAACGTTGGACAGCATGGACAACTACCAAAGAAAGATTCTCAACATGAGAGTAGTTGAGTTCTGTTACAACCAAGACTCAACTAAAATAATATATAATGTGTTCTTCAGTAATTTCATCTTCCATAACCAAGACCATGCCAATGGTCGACTCCGAAGCAGCCAAATACAACAAGAAATATCTGTTATAATTAGGAGTTCAAAGAAGAGGGGCATATGTCAGGGCACATTTTAATGCTTCAAAAGAGAATTGAGCAACTTTATCCCAATATAATGGGACCCATTTTTTCAAAAGACGCATGAACCCTTTAGTGATCTCGACATAATTAGCGACAAAACACCGAAGAAAATTCTCTTTCCCCTGTAAGCTCTGAAGCTGGGGTATTGTGCACAGGGGAGACAATTGAACTATTGCCTCAACCTTGAGAGGATAGACCATGATCCATGTTGTCGATACAATGAAGCCTAAAAGATGTCCTACTGTCACACAAAAACTGCACTTGTTATGATTCAAGAAAATCCGATAGTAGTGACATCGCTCAAATATTAGTCGTAGATGGGTAGGATGATCAGATCTCTTGTGAGAACATGATGTTATATCATCAAGGTATGCCTCGACTATTTTTTTGAGGTTGTGAAAAGAGAATGACATGGCCGGCTGAAAGGTACCTCCAACATTCTTTAGGCCAAAAGGAATCTTTCGATACGTGAAGGTACCCCAAGGAAAAATTAAATTCATTTTATGGTGGTCCTCAGGTTTGATTTGAATCTAATTGTATCCTGAAAAATCATCCATGAACGAAAATACTTCGTAGCCTACACATTCATCGACAATTTGATCGATAAACGGGGTTGGGAAATTGTGTTCGGGGAGGCCTTATTCAAATCACAAAAATCCATACAAATACGAATCGTGCCCTATTTCTTGTTGAATGGAACCAGGTTTGTCACCCATTTTGTCAATTGTATGGGGTAGATAAAACCGACTTTGAGCACTTTCTCTACTTTTTCCTTGATTGCTTCCACTTTTCAAGGATTGACCAGATGAAGCTTCTATTAGACCAGTTTGGCATCAAGATAAGTTGTGATTTCATGTTTGGCAACTCGTGGGTTGATGCCTAGAATCTCCTTGTAAGACTAGGAAAAAATATCCTAAAACTCCTTGAATAACTTGGTGTAAGTTCAAATCTCTTTAGAGGAGAAATACACTCCAATGAAAACATTCTCCATGATGCCAGGGATGTTGGAGATATTGACTGGAATCATTGTATCAATTCTTTCCATGTTACCCTCGGTGTAAACTCTGTGTGTAGCTAGAGGATTGATAGGACAAGGTCTATCTCTATTCACAGTTAGAACAAACTCTCCCACCTCTACTCTCCTAAGCTTGGGAAGAAAATAAGATCTATGAGGTAGATCATCCAAAGGTCTATTGGGACTAGTCATTGCTTTGAGAATCACCTTGTTAGAGGTAAATACCAAGTCTAAAGGATCTTGAGTGGAAAGAGAAACTCGAGCCCAAATAGGCTCGAGAACTGGATCTAAATCTTGTGAGGGAGCCGGATCTGGATTGGCTAAGGCTTGTTGGAAAATGTTTTATGCAACCTCAATCGATGATAAGGGCATGGCCATGCCAAGGTTCCCTATCCCTTCCATCGAAGCCTATGGGGAAGGAAAATTCAACGGGTCATGAAAGTAGCTCATTCTAAAAGACGAAACTTGCAAAATTGTAGCTCTTGGCTGGTCAAGAACAATCGATATAAGATTTACATATTTGGAAGGTGGCAGGTAATCAAAGTTTCCCATCAATTATGGAAACAATCCAACACCTAATTTGGCAGTGTCATGTTGTGGGTTATCAATCATCGAGACCGTGTAAGCCCCCGATGAAGGGCCAGGACACGAAAAGGACAACTGGTCGATGGTCACTATTTGTCCCTCATGCGGAAAGTACAAGACCCAAAAACCCTGGAAACCACCGCATGCATCGAATAAGTCCAACTATGTCCTAATAAAATATTGTAGTCGAGAGGCGCATCGACCACTTCAACTTCGACACACACAGTTTTACCCCCTAACTACACGAGAAAGGAAGGAATTATTATGTGTGGTCTAAATGACCAACCGTCAAAAGCCGTAAGAAATGTAGGCAATGGAGACAACTCAGGTTGGCTAATGGCCTTCCAACACGCCAACTAAATCACACAATTCAAGGCACCCTCATCAACCACTGTATTGAAAAATTTTCACGTAAAATATTTCGTGGTGTAGGCCACTACTATAAGAAAGGCAACGTGGTGAGGAAGACGAGGTTTTAGTTCTGTTGGATCGAAAACGATCACTCTTGGGTTACTAGTCTCTGTTTCTCCCAAGGCAGACAATAGAGATTTTATCTATGAGGAGAAACTCTGGAGAACTTCTAGAGCATACATCATGCAAGGGGTCTGGGCCAGATCCTCCATGACGAAGTAGTTCTGAGCAGCCCTCACGTTTGGATTATGGGAAGCCTTCTTAAACGCACCTTTAGGGATGTGATTCATTGTTTCTCCCACCACCTTCTCAATTTGGAGATGATTTGATGGGTTAGTGGCCTAATTTCCCTTCTTGAAATATTCTGACACGTAGTAGTCACGAGTCCTGGTCGATAAATGAGCATCGACATTGTTCATGATGGGATTGTTATTGGTAGGTGCGGGGGGTCCCTAAATATCCCCTGTTGTGCTTGTGGATGCAGAAGACTGAGCTATATTTTTCCCTTGTGGAAAAGGGTTCGTCAACACAACAGGTTGTTGTTGTGCTAATAGCTTCTGGGCCTCTACAATCCCATGGTGTAGGTGAGTCAAGTGGTCTTTTGTGTAAAGATTAAATGGATACTTCGACTCATTCTTCTCCATTTTCCCCCCACCAACATTCTTGGCAGCCCTTTTATCCCCTTTACCCTTATTATTTCGATATATATTATTTCCCTTGGTTTGTTTTTTAGCCTTGTTATTTTTCAACTGCACACTGTGTACATCCAACATTTCGGTAGCAGGGACAACCGAACTATGAGTCTGGTTGGCCATAGTTTGTTGTATCGACAATTGTTGCAATTGATTTGAAAATAGATCTCTGGACTTTCATTGTGTTGAGCCCACCATTCCATCGGTGTGGGGCCCATAATTTTGTTTGGCCTTATCGAGAGTAGACCGTGATGCATCTAGCAAGATCTTGTAGAGAATGCTAGACTGAGAGTAGATCAGTTCTAGCTGCTAGGCTCTCATAATAGCATCCTCCTCTGAAAACACCCCAAAATTTGCTACGTATTTGGAGACACAGGGAACCAAAGAATTCAAGAAACACTCAAGCAAGAAAGAAGGAGGGACCTTGACCTTAATCAATCTCTTTCTTTGCCACCATTCTTAGATATGATCAGAGATGTGGTCAGCCTTATTTTTCTCAAAATTCGCCAGTAGTTCAGTGTTGGCATCGTATCTCACTGGTAATTGGAAATAGTTCAAGAATACCATTGCTAAGTCATTAAAGTAAGAGTAACTCAATCCATCGAGCTCAATATACCACTTCACAACACCCCCTATAAGAGTGCATTGAAAAGGCACAACTAAACAGAGTCGTCTTTCAATGAGTTTGAGAAGCACCACAAGTGAAAGGTAGTCACATGATCACCTGGATATTCTTCGGGATTGCCCTCAAATTTCATAATATCTTAAGGAAACTTGGTCGGAATGGGGGGACATTATGGATCATGACAGATCGGGTCATTCAGTAATCTCGACAAGTCTGGAAAATGTAGAGTTTTGAGAAAGGGTATTTTCGATTGTGAATTATTTACGGGAAAAGAAGGCCCTAGATTTTGGCTAGCACCAAGTTGCCAAGAAAATTTGGACTGTTGGTCATGGTTTTGGTAGAAACCGTGGCCTTGACCAGAAAAATAAAATTGTGTCTATTGACGCATCATCTACTCACTCCTAAAATTGGACGACATAGCCTACAGAGGGATTGCTCCTTGCATTGTGTTCCAAGGACCTTGGAAGGGGATTCCCCCAGCCGATCCGATGGGCATGGGTGCATATCCTTTCCCAGGGTTCCATTGAGTATGGAAGGGGTTACCCTTGATCAACATTCCTTGCGAGGGAAATGATCCCTGCCAAGGGGCATCCGATAGGTCTCTGCGCGGGAGAGGCCGAACCCATTACAAGGGTTTGTTGCACTTTGATCAGTCAAGATGGGGGAATCTCAGGAGAGTTTGGGCGCAGGTTCGAATTTCAATGCCACTGTTCTCTAATGAAGTTGAGGCCTGCTAACATTGGTAAATTATAATTTTTTATCTATTTGAAAGGGTTTTTCTATCAAACCCCAAATCAGTTTCAAAGACATTGTCAAGAAATACCCCCAATATATGCAAAAGAGCTTGTAAAAGGTTGCCTTTATAGGAATATTTCAGTGGATTGGATTGTTTTATTTCAACATCATAAAGATCATGAGGGCATGGTCATATATATTGAAAATATGTTAATGATTGTATATCATTAAAAAAAGGGCTAAAAGGGTGCATGTTCTGTGGTACCAGACACTTCTATTACTAATGAATGTGAAAGATAGGGGATGTTAGACACCTTAAATTGTTGTAAGTGTTGTTTCAAAAGGTGACTAGAAGGGCACATAAAGGTTTTGGTCACATTTATAAAGATTTCCATACTAGTGTATGTAAAAAGTCCTCCTTTAGATTTGTAAAAAGGCCATTGAGTAATAGAAAAGTGCTTGGAATGGTCATGTGGGGTTTAGTATGAGAGAAAATTGAGTCAAGTTGTAAAAGGTGAGAGTCAAGTTCAAAGTCAAGGTCAGTCTTTGAATAAGTCTAAAATCTTTGTGAAAATGAGGGAGTCTTGAATTGTAAATGTGTGAAAAAGAGTCTTGAAATGAAAAGAAGAGTCAAAATGAGTGCTAAGTGAGAGTTTGTTTGTTAATCTAGTCCAACGTTGAGTCCAAATTAAATGTTAAGTGATGTAAAATCATGGAAAGTGGTGCGTCAATTAAGTTTGCCAATCCATTGTCATAGGTTGTCTTGTTGGATCTTGATCAACTCCAACAAGAAACATATGCATAAAGTATATTTGTAGCGCACCTTTTCTAGCTACTGGCAAGGCTTAAATGCTCTTAAAAGAAATCTATAACACCACTTTCGTCCTCTACTCATACAGGTATTATATAATCCACATGCATTTAAATAAATAAACACATTTAACACAGAGTATTCATACGAATTACTGCCATAATGAACAATCAATACTATTTAATAATAATTCATATACACAACGGAATTCATGATAACATAAGCAGCACAGTCATGCATAACATGATTAAAGCATAATCAGGTACTTATCTTTGAAACAGTGGCAGTTCCACCAACCAAGTGCAGGCCTTCCACGAACCTCCCAGCCTTAGACCGCACTGCTCATCAGCTCAGCAGTGGGTCACCCCYGAGCTGGGACTAAGCTCCACCCCAAGGCAAGGAATCCTAGGCTAGGTTGAGGTTACAGGCAAAACATCACAGAAAATCTGGAAGGATTATTCCCAGGATGCCATCTTACACCCACTACTACCAGACTCTCATTCCCCACATGCCTGTTCCACCCGGGAGTATACACCTTCACATGCACAGTCCATCGGTGCTAACCTCCCTCTCTAGTTCTTGGCAACAGGCCAGATCAGGAAGTCTCAGATCCTGAAGCTGGTGCTAGACACTCTCTGGAAGAAACCTCATCCAACAACAACCACCTCCCTCACCTAGAGAGAGATCACACACAGGATCAATCACAAATCGCGTTGGTCATCAAGCCATGTGTAGTCCAGCTCTGCGTGGTCACCATAGCCAACTGGAAATACAAACCCAGCCTCTCAAACAGGCTCAGCAATGGCTCGAGGCCTCACAGTGATGGTTCACGAAAATGCATGATGATTAATTCCCGCAGGGGTCAACACAGACTCCACGGCTCAGAACGGAGGTGAAATCGGCTCTTCAGAAAAAAAACATAGGCTTCTCAGCTCATAGAATAGAGGTGTACACAGATTTACAAAACCAAACACAGGCTTTCCAACCGGTTCAATAATGGAAGAATGGTTCAGGGTTACGGCTTCGAGACAGAGCCTCCACGCACGGGTTCGATCAGTCGAACAGAGGATGCACATGGACTATGAAAGTCAACACAGGATTTTTGACTCTCAGGAATGCACGAGGATTTCTCTGCAGGGGTTGGGTCGATCGTACTATCTCGGGCTCCGTACGCGTTCAGGAAATCGGGTAGAATGGAGGAGGGACCCTTCTCATGGATCACCCTGGCCATTTTATTCGCATGCACCGGGGTTGACACTTGTCACCCATGGAACTACATGCGTTCCACCAGCACACATCACCCTTGTACATCCTCCCCTTGCCAGAAACTTAGGATAAAACATCAAATGCACATGTCTTTTTGGAATTGTTGGCAAATGTTTAACAAGTAGCATATGCTTGTCATTGATGGCAAGTACAACAGTGGAGCTGGCAGGATAATAAGGATAAAATCCCTTGGGGATTCGAAAGTGAAAGCTCAGGAGGAACAACGTCAAGGAGAACGTGCGCAGCAAAGCTCAAGATACAGGAGTAGATACAGGAGTTCACAGAGGAGAAGGAAGACAAAGATCGAGAGCCATTGAATAAATAAGTGATCTGGACCATTGATCAAACTTCACATTGGAGTTTCGTGAATCGCTACATAGAGAGACAAAGAACATAATGCAACTTTCGCGATATGAGAAATCATGATTTAATCACAGACACTAAATAAAGAAGTGATCTGGACCGTTGATCAAACTCCACATCGGAGTTTCGTGAATCGTGAAATAGAGAGACAAAGAACACAATGCAACTTTCGTGATATGTGAAATCGCGATTTAATCACAGTCGTTGAATAAATATGTGATCTAGTCCGTCGATCCAACTCACGACAGCAGACCACGTCAGCCAGGAACACGTGGCACAACCAGGCAATGACAAGTGTCAAGCTGAATCAACACTTCAGGCACATGTAAGTCACGAATCAGAGTGACATGTGGCAGTATTAAACACGTATCAACCCACGTGTGACGTCAACAGATTTACACCATGTCGGAGTTTCGAGGATCATGAGTTGAACATGTCAAAGAAACAATGCAGATTTTGCGATATGCGAAATTGCGATTCAATCGCAGCTGTTGAATCAAGTTCTGATCAGGACCGTTGATCCCAAGCCATTTCGGGGAATTGGGGATCGCGACTTTGAGAGTCGATATGTCTCATCTCCAGACTCACGAAGTGTGAAATCGCGAAAGCGCCTTATGCATAATGCTATGGTCACAGCCCATGGTCATGAGAAGGGAAGGAGTCAGTCGCAGATAAGCTCCTTCTCGGAGCTTCGCCTATTGTAAATTGGAGTGACAAGAACCTCCATCTAAGGAACAGTGAGAGGTGAATTCACGATGAGATCTAGACCCTCAATACATCAAAAGCCTAGACCATTGATCTGAGCTCCATCTCGAAGCTTCGCCTATCGCGACTTGGTGTGACAAGAACCTCTATCGAAGGAATCGCGAGATGCGAATTCACGATGAGATCTGGACCGTAGAATCATCGAGATCGTGGACCGTTGATCTCAGCTCCATCTTGGAGCTTCGCGGATCGTGACTTGGAGAGTCGAGATGATTCGTCTCCATATTCACGAGATGTGAAAGCACTTTATGCATAAGCACTTGGTCATAGCCCTTGGTCACAATAAGGAAAGGATTCAGTCCAGACACGCTCCGCCTCGGAATATCGGTGATCGCGTATGGGAATGTCGAGACACAGAATATATGAATTGCGAAGGTGAGAAACGGGTAAATAATGCAAGAACCCATCGAAGTCATCCAACGATGCAGATGAAATCAAACAAGATCAGAGGGATACTATTGCGCGACATAGTGAAACTGCAAGAAACCATCGATGGATTCAGCCAGAGGACTCGAAGACACTTGGGGATGATTGACAGAGAAGGTGAAGAGCCTCTCAGAATCTTCAAGAGGGATGAAGATGTTCGTGAAGGCGATTAACAGCTGGATGGGCATTGAGGCCTGTAACTGAAACAGAGAAGATGAGTTCGACTGTCACAAAGAAGACGAAGAGTTTCAAACTGCCAGAGAGGCTGAGGAATCTCAGCATAATACCCAGTGATGTCGAACATGTGTTTGACCTGCCAGAGAAGTCGAAGAGTCATGATGATGATCATGCAGAGCACTTGAGATATGGAGGAGATTGGTGCGGTGTCAACATGTAGAGGCATTGCGAACATTGCATGCATAAGATGCACAGAAGCTATATATACACAGTACAGAGAAGAGAAAGGTTGTTGTTGTTGTAGGAGTTTGTTGTGGTTGTTGTTGATGAAGGTGATTTATGTGTGAAGAAGTAGGAGAGTGCAGCAGCTGAATAGCATAGAAGAGAAACTGTGTAGTGAATGGACATGGTGCACAGAGCATAAAAAGCGGAAGAACAGACAGTGCAAGTGATGTGAGCAGAAAGGCAATGAGGCAGACAGAGCAACGAAATGCAGCAGAACAGTGATAAGTCAGGTAAGCCATCGTCGAACATCATATCACTGTAATAAATTCAGTAGCAAA
>ML792429.1:476074-501527 GCA_009831015.1 Picea engelmannii | reverse complement strand
AGTCCGTAAACGAGTTGGAAAGGTGAGAAACCGGTTGCAGTCTTAACGGACGTTCGGTAAGCCCATAATGCCGAATATAACATCAAATGCCAGTTTGACTTGGCTGAGTTTATGGTTCGCTGTAGCATTGTTTTAAGCGTTTTTGTTAACAGCTTCCGCAGACTTGATATACTTACCCATGCTAACTGTGATTAAATTGGACAACAATTATATCAGTGGGAGCATATCAAAGGAAATTAATTATGTATCCTCCATGCTAGAGCAGATGGACGTTTCCAATAATTGTCTTAGTGGTCCTCTTTGAAGATACTTATGATGAATGGAAACCAATTGACAGGGAGTATTCCTTCATCGGCATGTAATTTATCTTCTTTGCAGACACATGTGATGAATGGAAACCTATTAAAAGGGAATATTCCTTCATCCATAGGTAATTTATATGCTTTGCAGACAGTTATGATGTATGGAAACCAATTAATAGATAATGTTCCGCCATAGATTGGTCAACTGGGGAATATTGTAAAGATTAATTTCAACAAAAATAGGTTTTCTGGTAAGATTCCTTGGGAGATCAGCAACTGTATTGCTCTGATAGACATTGATCTTAGCTAGATTGAGTTCAGCGGTCCCATCCCAGTGGAAACTTCCAGGATGCCCAATCTCAACTATCTGAATGTATCCAGAAATCACTTGAACGAGAGCATTCCCAGGGAATTTGAGAACATGTCGCAGCTATTTTCTGTTGATTTATCTTACAATAACTTTTCAGGGCTTGTTCTGAAGTGTTGTCCCGCTACATTTTACCAAGAAAGCACTTTTGCAGAGAATCCCTACTTATGCGTGCCATTCTCAGGCCCTTGCAATTCTCCTGTCAATGGGTCGCCATTTCAAGTGCACAAAAAAGGCCAGGTTTCTGGTTGGCTCAAGCTTGTTTTAGCGTTGGGACTTCTCTTCCTCTGTTTGTTTGTGTTGGCAATTGGGGCCGTCATGATTAAGGCAAGAGCAGTCAAGGAAGAACGAGACGAGGGGTCCTGGAAAATGACGGTCGTCCAAAAGCTAAACTTTGGGAGAGACAACATCTTGCAATGTATAAAAGAAGAGAACATTGTTGGCAAAAGAGGAGCGGGAGTTGTCTATAAAGGCATCATGCCCAATGGTGAACATGTTGCAGTGAAGAAACTTATGGGGATAGGCTCTTCAAATGATCATGGTTTCTCAGTAGAGATCAAGACTCTGGGCAGTATCATCCATCGTAACATAGTTAGATTGTTGGCCTTTTTCTCCAACCGTGAGAGTAATCTTCTATTGTATGAGTACATGCCCAATGGAATCCTGGGAGAGCTAGTTCATGGAAACAATGGTAGGAATCCAGATTGGGCCAGCAGATGCAAAATTGTAGTGGAGGCTACCCACAGGTTGTGCTATCTTCACCACTATTGTCATTGGCTTATACTTCATCGTGACGTGAAATCTAACAACATTCCTCTAGATTCTAACTTTGGAGCTTGTGTTGCATATTTTGGCCTAGCTAAGTTGTTGCATCATTCTGATACCTTAGAATACATGTCTTTAGTGGCAGGCACCCTTGGTTACATAGCTCCGGGTAAATCGTTGTTTCATCTTTCATTTTTGGGTTCCTTTAGTGTGCACAGATTAAGTATAATGGATATCATTTGTATTCATCCATAGCCCATATTAGGAGTGGGTGCCAATAGAGTTATCGAATTAATGTTAACTATTGAATCTATCTAAAAATTTAATAGAGTATACATACATGCTGAAAGTGGACAAGAAAAGTGACGTATACAGCTTTGGAGTGGTTTTGCGAATGCTAATTTGAAGAGGGTGTGACCATCGTAGAGTGGGTGAAGAAGATGACCAATTGGAGTAGAGAAGGAGTTGCGAAGATTATTGACCCCAGGCTCAGCAACGTCCCAATGGAGAAGGCCATGCATATGTTTTATGTGGCTTTGCTCTGCGTACAACAACAGAGTGTACAGAGATCCAACATGCACGAGATAGTACATTTAGTCAAATTTGTCTAAATTATTATTATTATACAAAAAATTAAGGTAAACAATGTTCCTGGATTTCATGGCTAAAAAATTTGATGTTGATCATAGTTCACATGTCCATAGGGGAAACATTACATAACACGAACTAGAGCGAAAGAACAGTGGACCGATACCATGGTGGGATGATAATTTGGTGGACCAGTGGGCCGGTCACCTGGTAGTTTCGGTGGTCTGGTTGATCCAAGTGGATATCGGTGGCCACCCACCTATTCCAACTAGCTCAAAATAGTTTGTTGGCAACTTACTATTTTTAGTAGTTCCAAACTTCTGAGGCCATTTTGAGGGCCTAAACGATTATTTTTTCACGATCGGGTGCCTTAAATATAGTGAAAGGCTCTTATTGATCCCCCAAAATGAATCTCCTCATTGATAACTTTCCAATGAGCTATCGTGCACCCCAAACGAAGATAATATGCCAAAGTTATGCCCCCAAGAAGTTGATACACCAAACTACCCAAAACTGGGTCCACTAAAATGTTGGCTTTTCATCTTTCGGGGTTAGGGTTTTGGATTTTATTTATGTTAAAAATACATTTGGAGCCTCATTTTAATAATCATGTTCTTGTGAATGTGAGTGGTCGTCACATCTCTTCTTGGAGATAAGCTTCCACCATTCTAGCGAGTCTTTCACTTTGTATTTCTACAGTTTTGTACATTTTGCTCAGTAATAGAAATTGTGTATTATTGTATCTTTGTGTTTATGGTTATATCTATGATATATATATGTTCTATTATTGGATATCTGATATATCTCTATACATTTCTTTATTATATCTCTGCTCTCAATTCGTGCCAAAAATAATCTAGATCAGTGGTATCATAGCAGGCTACTCTTGATCGTTTTTCAATGCATGTCCCCGACAAGGTTCGAATATAGAAAGTTTGGTCTCGATCTTGTATATATTGAGGACAATCACTCTTACATGCCCAAGAAACCCTCCATGGTAGAAGGAAGGAAAAATGGCGGATAGATGCGGATGCCCTAGAAAAATGGTTAAATTTGCTAGAAGGTTATTTTTTTGTTCACAATTTTTCCAAAAGGGAAAAGATCACCTTCGCACTCCTTAAGGATATCCCCCATGCCAAAAATTTATGGGAAACTTACTGGGATCAAAGCTACACAAAGGTGTCTCGAATATATGCGGTTCAACCCACTTGGGAATTTTGTGTGGATGCGGTCAAGGATAACTATGATGACCAATACATGAGATGGACCACACTATGACAAGAGAGAGGCCAAACAGTGCCAGAGTTCACAAATAATTTCCATACCTTGTGTAATGTCCTCGGCCGTCATCCCCACTGGTCGGGAAAATGCTATTGTTCGAAACAACATCATTCTCATACTTAATTAATAACATGCATTTAAGTCATATTAAACACATTTAACTCAGAGTAAGTGCAAGATTACTACTAACATAAATAATCCCTGGCATTAACCATAATTCATATGCACAACATAATACATGATACATATAAGCATCATAGGCATGAAAAACATAATATTAAGCATAAGTTGATACTTATCTTTGAAAACATGGTAATTCCACCAACTATGTGTAGGCCTTCCACGAACCTCCTAGCCTTAGACCACGCTGCTCATCATGCTCAGCAGTGGGTCACCCTTGAGCTGGGACTAAGCTCCACCCAAGGTAAGGAATCCTAGTCTAGGTTGAGGTTACAGGGAAAACTGTAGAGAATAACTAGAAGGATTCTTCCTAGGATGCCTTCTTACGCCCACTATTCACAAATTCTCATTCCCCACATGCCCGTTCCGCCTGGGAGTATACACATTCACAAGAATAGTCCATCAGTGCTTCACCTCCCTCTCTGGGTCTCAGCAACAAGCTGGATTAGGAAGTCTTAGAGCTCCGTAGCTGGTGCTCCACTCTCCCTAGAAGAATACCACTTCCCATTAAACTCCTTCACCTGGAAATATCTTCTCACACACCTGACAGACTGCCTCTTCAACCGCAACCACCTCCCTCACCTGGAGAGAGTGTTACACATAGGCCAGACAACTTGTTTCCTTCAACTCGATTTCCAACACAGTCGGGCAACCACGAGGCTCCACACGAACATACAATGGTCTGCAAGCCACACGTAGTCAAGCACTGCGTGACCAAAATAGTCCACTAGAAACACAGACACGAGCTTCCCAAAACTGGTGATAGACAGATGCTACAGCATAACAAGGCTCAGCAATTAAGGAACATTCAGTTTTCCCCAACCAACAATATAGGACAGACTCACGGCTCAGGTTTTAGGGATACGTGAGCGTGTACAGAGATCCTACGCAGAGACTTAATGGTTCAGGTAAGGATACCCTAGAACAAACACCAAAACAAAGGTCGATCCTGGACAACCGCGAGTTTAGACAGAGGGTGGAGAATGGGAGATCGAACCCAAACTCAACGGTTTTGACAAAGGGTGTACTGGCTCCTCTAGAAATCAACATAGGCCTTTTTGGCTTTCCCCAAGTTGCATGAGGGTATTCTTGCAGAGGTCATACGGGATTTTGGGTTCAGACAGTCGACGGTAGAATGGAGGAGGAACCCCCATCATGAATCAACTCAATAGTTTTAACTGCATGCGCTTGGGTTGACACTAGTCACCCATGAAGCTCATTCCTTCCCATTTGGAAGTCACTCATCCTTCCAAAGAACTTAGGATAAAACATCACATTTCACATGGCTTTTGGAATAATATAAAATATTATTCCTAAGGACTTAATCCCCTAGGCTCAACATTTAGCCTCTCTTTCCAACCTTCCAGCCCCCAATCCCTTACCCACTCTTTGGAAGCTTAGTCCCCCATCACTCATTCATCGTGGTCGGTCTGCATGCAACGGTGTTTATATTTTTATTAATGTTCTGCATGTTTACAAATCCAAAAGCAGGCTCTCGGCCTTAACACTTAGGCTCTCTGGCCTAATAACACATAAGCCCACCAGCTAATATAAACTTGGCTCACCATCCTATAAAACATAATTACAATTCATAATGCAAGATTTATACTTCATAGACATGATTTACAAAAGGGCTCGGCCTTGGGGACATTATAATCCCCTCCCCTTATTTTTGCACTATCCTCGGTGCAACTTTACACTACATCTACAAGATTTTCAAAATTTTCAAAAAGATGTGGGTGCTTTGCCCACATAACATATTCATTCTCCCATGTCACTTCCTCAGGACCATACCAGGTCCACTGGACCTTTACAAGCCCTATAGCTCGATTCCGGAGCTGTTTGTTTTTCCTATCCAATATGCGCATAAGATGCACTTGCAGGACACCTTCTTGTTCCACCTGAATCACATTCCAATCAATAACATGATTAGCATCTGGTATATATTTCTTAAGAAATGAAACATGAAATACATTATGTACAGTCATAGATGCAGGTAATGCAAGCATATATTCAACTAGCCCAATCCTTTACAGGATTTCAAATGTCCCACAAAATCTGGTTGCCAACTAGGCGCAACTTCCCAGCTTCAGGGAACTCCTGTTAGCTTTCACTTTCGAGAAAACATGATCACCCACTTTGAACTCTCTGTGGGTTCTGTTCTTATCAGCATAATTTTTTTTCCTGTCCTAGGCAACTTTCAAATTCTGCTTAATTTTTATCATTTGGTCCTCCATTTCCTTGAGCAACTCTGGCCCAAATACTACTCTATCAACTGGATTATCCCATCTTACTGGAGTATTGCACTTTCTTCCATAAAGTGCTTCAAATGGGCTCATCTTCAATGATGCATGATACCCATTGTTCTAGGCGAATTCTACTAAGTGCAGGTAGTCTTCCCATCTTGATGGTTTGTCCATCACATACATTCTCAGTATGTCTTCTATTACTCTGTTCACCCTCTCTGTCTATCCATCAGACTTAGGATGATAAGTTGTACTAAAGTTTAGATTCATTCTGAATCCTTTGAACAATCCTTTCTAGAAATTCGAGGTGAATTTCGGGTCTCTATCAGACACAATCGTTTTAGGAATTTCGTCCAATCGTGCCACTTCCTTTAGGAAAATATCAGCAACATCTACTGCCTTGTGAGTAATTTTCAGTGGAATAAAATGGGCAGCTTTTGTAAGCTTTTACACCACCACCATGATCGAATCATGCATCTTGGTTGTTCCTGGAAATCCTGTAATAAAATCCATTGTTACTACTTCCCACTTCCACTCAGGAATGGGTAAAGGTTGCATCAACCCTGCTGGGTGCCTATGCTCACCTTTAACTTTCTGGCACTCCATACATCTGGCGATGTATTTAGCAATCTCTCTCTTCATACCCAGCCAAAAGTAATGGATCTTGACCACTGCTACTATTTTATGATATCCAGGGTGCCCTGCATAAGGCACATTATGCATCTCCTGCAAAATCATTTGTTTCAAGCAGTGGACATTGGGTACAAAAATTCTATTCTTGTATAGCAGTATTCCATCTGTTTCCAATTTATAAATTTCCATCTTCTGTGGCATCTTACCCTGTTGTAGCTTGGCTACCAATTCTCTGTACTATAGATCTACATTTGCAGCCTCCAGAATTCTTCTTTTAATATCAATCCGATACGTGCTAATGGTTGTAGCACGTAATTCATGCACCCTCATGTTGAGTGCATCAGCCACTTTATTCTCCTTTCCTTTGATATGCTTGATCTCAAAGTCGTACTCACACAGAAATTCCAGAAACCTACTTTGTCTAGCATTTAAGGTTGGTTGATCAAACAAATATTTCAGACCATTGTGGTCTGTTCTCAATTCAAAACTCCTTCCCATGAGGTAATGTCTCCATTTCCACAGAGCGTGAATGATTGTTTCCAACTACAAATCGTGAGTGGCATAATTACTTTCATGCTCTTTCGGCTTCCTAGACTCATAACAGATTACAAATCCATTCTAACTGAGAACTCCTCCAAACCCTTCTTTACATGCATCTATGCACACCATGAAATCCACATTTGGATCTGCAATCCTCAAGATTGGAGCGTTGGTTAACAGTTGCTTCAATCGCTGGAAACCTTTCTCACACTCTTCAGTCCACTGAAACATTTTATCCTTCCTTTGCAAGGAAGTGATAGGGTGAGCTATCTTTGAGAACCCTGTGATAAACCTTCTGTAATAGCCCACTAGACCCATAAAGGATCTAACTTCCACCACATTCCTTGGCATTGACCATTCTCTGATGGCCACAACCTTCTCAGGATCCATGATGATCCCTTCATCTGAAATAATGTGCCCCAAGTAATGGATCTGCCTTTGATAAAACGAGCATTTTCTCAACTTGGCATACAGATGGTATTCTCTCAACACTTGCAACACCATCCTCAGGTGTTGTTCATGCTCTTCCTCTGACCTGGAATACACCAAAATGTCATCCAGGGAGACTATGAAAAACTTGTCTAGATAGTCCCTGAATACACCATTCATCAAGAACATAAAAACAGCGGGTGCGTTCGACAACCCAAACGGTACCACCGTGAACTCGTAATGACAATACCTTGTTCTAAAGGTGGTCTTGTTGATGTCTTCATCTTTTATTCTTACCTGGTGATATCCCGATCTGAGATCTATCTTCGAAAATATTTTTGCACCTTTCAACTGATCGAAAAGATCATCGATCCTCGTGTTAGAACCCTATATAATAGGCAATCAGTGTTCTGAATAATATTTATCTTTTTCAGGCATATGTGTTCGCTCATGACGCATGGCGAAGGCGGCGGAAAGTGCCCGACACTGACCAAGCATAAGATGAGTTCTTGCGCACGAGATTCAAAGCGAGTTCCGATGCATTTTTTAGCAAAAAATGATGGATTGGTTTGAAATGGTAAATTTGACTCTTGAGGGTAAATGCAAAGTTGGGTTTATTAGCTATTCTTGGTGATTTTGGAAAAAAATTGGCCCCTTGGCCTTTGCCTTTTTGCAAAATTCTATGCAAAAATTTGACAATATTTTTAGCAAAAATTTATCTCGACCGAGGGCCAACCCCCTGAATATTCAACACCACAAACCAACAACAAACACACAAGAATGCGCTAGCACTACTCGACAAACCAACAGCAAACACACAAGCCAACGCCAACACCAAACCCCAAAGCCCAAGCCTCGGGCTCACTTCATCGAAATACTACATAACTGTTGGCTCTTATACGCACCTAAAGTTCAGTTCACCACGCGAATGTGGGATATTGCCCACAAAAAGTAAAAAATATATATATAAAATGAAGCTCTTACCCCGTGCCAGGTGTTGAACCAGTTTAAAGGTGTCGAATGCGAGGAAGCATGCAAGCAGAGAAGGTTATGATGTGTCAAAGGATATCATCGGGCCACATCGGTTAAAGATCTGGAATCATTAATGTGCAGACGGAGGTTTGGCACCAAGCAGAGTTGAAACCCCACACATAGACAATCTCCAGCCACAACAGAAGAAGAAAATGTCGAGGTTGAAAGTTTTGGGTTTCAGTTCCAGCCACTGGTATTCCAAGGTTGCGAAAGCTAGTTCTAATGATGAGTTGTCTGAGGTCCGTGGCTTACCTTCGAATTTGGATCAAAAGGAGAAGGCAAGGAAAGCAGTTTACAAATTTAACTGTTTGTAGATATCAGGAGTTTGATAATGAAGAATCTAGCAAGCCTGAACTTGTCTTAAAGTTAGCAGAGATTCTGCAAGCTGAAGATATGCATAATGTGCAGGCTCTGACCCAAGCTCGAGTACCTATTGTGAAATTCACTGACCCACTGACTGGAATTTCCTGTGACATTTGCATCAATAATATCCTGGCAGTGTTTTTATTGATGTTCCTGACATTATAGATATCAGCCATATGCATAGCAAAGGTTTGCAACCAGGAGAGGAGTTACTACCTGAAAATGTTCAGAGAGGGCCTTCAGCAAGCGAAGCTATTGTGTCACAACTTTCAGACATGAGGTTTTCCTCGTCTTCATTGTGAAGAAGATTCTATCAACACCTCAAATACAGGAGTCGAGGATGCAATGAATTGGTTTCTATCCCACATGGAGGACCCAGATATTGATACACCTATATCTACTGGAAGGAAAAATGACACAAATCTCAAGCCTCCTGTTGATGAAGGACTGGTGCATACTCCTATTGGATTTGGATTTGAAGCAGATGTTGCTCGAAAATCATTAAGAGCCACAGGGGGTATCAGTAGAATTATGGAACTGGATGAGTTGTTGGATGCTTCTCAACAAGATTTAAATCCTGCTATGCTTAATCCTTTAATGCTCATAGGAGCTCATGTAAATCTGATCATTCTCGGGATGGGAATATAATTTATTTTTCTGAAGTTGATATCGTTACTCCTGCACAAAAGTTGTTGGCACAAAAATTGACCTTCACAGTCACTCCACAAAGAATCTTGTTAGTGATTGGCCCAAATGGAAGTGGTAAGAGTTCTGTATTTCAAGTTCTACGGGGCCTATGGCCAATAGCAAGTGGAAGAATTACTAAACCAAACCAGATAGACAAGAAAGAGGTATTTTATGTGCCTCAGCAGCCAGTTAAAGCACACTGAAAAGGGAAAGGTTGATAAGTTTGTTCTGGCAGCTAATGATGAAGGGAGAAAATTGCCAGGGTAATGCCTGTATCATCATCAACAACAACATTTCCAGTGCGTCAAGTTTCATCTTCTGTAGCATTGACGACTCCTACTTCTCTGTCTAGTGCCCCAGGGTTTAATGCTTACTTTATTCTGCAAAATCCATCACTGAAGTCAGAAACTAAGAAAACGATTGAGTCTCCAAATCCAGTTCCACAGGATACAGAGCAAACTCAGTGATCTTTGCCTCCTATTCCTATAGCAGATAGGCCTGTTTTGATGGGTATAATTGGCAGAAATGTGGACAGAAAATGGTTTAGGGGATGGGCATAGTTCTTCTAAGCCATCTAGTTAGATGATTGCCTACAAAAATGAAGATGATATCCCTTCTGCAAGAGATCTTATGATTCAGGGTCGGGTTTTAATGCAAACTACATGCCAACCACAAAATTTCCAAGCAGTTATATATGTGAAGGAAATTTCTTTCGGTCGAAGGATTCACAGCATGTCAACCAGGTTGTTCAGATGATCAAATCCCACAAACACTTTGTAGCATTGAAAGAATCTGAGAAAGCAGAAAGATCATTGTTTTGAAGCATCGTTCGAATGCAACTGGCAGTCAAGGGAAAGTGGCAATTTAATTTCATAAATGACAAATGGCGAAATATCCCAGTGTTCAGGCATCGTTCGAACCAAATGGAAGACAGGGTTTTCAGTTACAGGGAGGTGGTAGGAGGTTATAGCACCGATCCTCCAACTGGTAGCCAGTCTCAAACAACCTCCAGGCATTCGACTGCTGCTGCATTTATTTACTGTGATGTTGTTAAAGTCCATTCTCTAGCGAACCTTAACAAACCTCCAACATGTTCTAGATGTCAAGAAGCAGATATCAAATTTAGTTCTCATTTAATTTGTTGTCTTGTTTATTATGGGAGACCATCTTCCACAGGTGTCAATCTGTGTAACTGCTTTTCTATTTTTATAAAACAGAGTTAAGGCCCGAATCTTGGCAAGGCTAGGGGGATTTTTTATTATTTATAGAGATGTAAAAAAAAAAGAGAGGGTTTGACTTGGAAGAATAGGAGAGGGTCAACCTGTGTGAGGTTGTTCGACCTGTGATTTCCATTGCTGGACTGTGGGTTATGTATGACCAGAAAACCTTTTTTCTCCTCTGTAATTTTTAGATGATCAATCAGAAATGAGCGTGTTGTTCACAGGATTCCTGTGTGGATGTATTGGTGGTGTTTTTCCTTTGTTAAAGTGTTTTCCTGTCATCTTTCCAATTGTTTTTTCAGTTCTTATTGTCAGAAGTAAGTAAACAGAGCAGAATTTATCAGCAGATACTCTGCATCTGTCCTTTTGACAATCTTTATGTTATTCCTCTAAAAAGCTAGTTTAGGAATTCTTAGCTGCTCCTTTGCCTGGATTTTTCCTCCTCTACTTATTCCTCAAATCGACGCCATCAAAACTTAAATTGATCCAATATTTCTGCTACCTTGCCTTGTGTAAAATCTTTTCCCAAATCTGAGAGTGAATCACATTGTTTAAAGCGCAAACCCCATTTTCCCAATGGCCCTCCTTGCTGTCCCAAACTGACCATTTAAAATCACAAACCCCGTACTTACATAGCTATCCTAAAATCTATCCTATTACAAACCAAGTTAAATCTAAAAGAGAGATCCCTCTCTCAGTCTTGGATGGCTAGATCCAAGACTCGAAGCGGTTCGAGGTTACCTCTGTGATTGCCTCCGCAGTCTTAGGCAAATTACAGAGCGCTAACATCTTTGGCGACTCCACTGGGGAACTTCTCCAGAGGTGCACTTCAAGTTCAGATTTGAATTCTGATGGTGAAAAGAAGCCAAACACAGGAAGGCTTTATCATTCACCTGGCGACTCCACTGTTCAATATCCCAAGCTTCAAAGTTCACAAGCGACTTCACTGCTGAAGAATCCAGATTTCAAAGCCTTGATGAGGTTTCAAGATGACAGGGTATGTGGCAAATCCTATATATTGTGAAGCCATAGAAGAATGCAGGGGTGAGTTAGCAGATTTTCAATTTTATGAAGTTTCATTAACAGTCATGTTTCATTGTTGGAAATCGAAAAAAAATTCTCATGAAATTAAAATTTGTGTTCTCGAGCTATTTGTTGAAAGACTTGAAAAGGATATTGAGCTTTTAAATACTCAGATTCAATCTTACAGTTTCCAACATCCAAAACAATTTTATGAAAATCTTACGTCTCGAAAACCAAAGGATATTGTATTATCTTTCGATTTTTTGATTGATGAATATGTTGTTTGCAAGCGTAAGTCTGAAATTGAACAGTTGATATTGAGGACACAAATGGGAAACTTATCCATGATAAAATGCTAAACGAATACCTGGAGAATCAACAAATAGATCATATGTTTATTGACCCGGTTGCAAATTATATGGAGCTCTTTTTTCAGTATAACTGTTCAAACATGTTTTTTCTGTAAGGATCGAAGCCATCACCAGTTGCCATTACATATTTCAGTTTTGATTTTCATCAAGCATGATGAGGAAGCCCAATCATGGGATCAACTACTTGACTGGCTCCATTGGCATTTCTGTATTACCTGATTCAACAAAATTATGAGGTAGATTAGGGTAGGTAGGAATGTGCCAATAAGCTCAACAGAATGAGCATATTTTCTTTTTCGTCTCTTCATGGTTTTATTTCCAGTTTACAGTTTGGGGGCAGCCCAATGATCAGCTGGTCGGCGAAATTCAGAGTTCAGCGATTCTAGACACCTCCTTCGGAGCTATCTTCCCCAGGTGGAGCCTATGTTAGAACCCTATATAATAGGGGATCAGTGTTCTGAATAATATTTATCTTTTTTAGGCATTCGTGTTCACTCATGACGCATGGAGAAGGCGGCAGAAAGCGCCCGGCACTGACCAAGGATAAGATGAGTGCTTGCGTGCGAGCTTCAAAGCGAGTTCCGGTGCATTTTTTAGAAAAAAATGATGGATTGGTTTGAAATGGTAAATTTGACTTTTGGGGGTAAATGAAAAGTTGGGTTTATTAGCTATTCTTGGTGAATTTGGCAAAACATTGGCCCCTCGGCCTTTGCCTTTTTGCAGAATTCTATGCAAAAATTTGACAATATTTTTAGCAAAAAATTATTTCGGCCTAGGGCCAACCCCCCAAATATTCAACACCACAAAACAACAGCAAACACACAACCTCCCGCTAGAACTACTCCACAAACCAACAGAAAACACACAAGCCAGCGCCAACACCAAACCCCAAAGCCCAAGCCTCGGGCTCACTTCATCGAAAGACTACATAACTGTTGGCTCTTATACGCACCTAAAGTTTAGTTCACCATGTGAATGTGGGATATTGCCCACAGAAAGTAAGAAAAATATATATAAAACACATCTCTTACCCCGTGCCAGGTGTTGAACCAGTTTAAAGGTGTCGAACGTGAGGAAGCACGCAAGTAGAGAAGGTTATGATGTGTCAAAGGATATCATCGGGCCACATCGGTTAAAGCTCTAGAATCGTTAATGTGTAGATGGAGGTTTGGCACCAAGCAGATTTGAAACCCCACACACAGACAATCTCCAGCCACAACAGAAGAAGAAAATGTCGAGGTTGAAATTTTTGGGTTTCAGTTCCAGCCACTGGTATTCCAAGGTTGCGAAAGCTAGTTCTAATGATGAGTTTTCTGAGGTCCGTGGCTTACCTTCGAATTTGGATCAAAAGGTGAAGGCAAGGAAAGCAGTTTGCAAATTTAACTGTTTGTAGATATCAGGAGTTTGATAATGAAGAATCTAGCAAGCCTGAACTTGTCTTAAAGTTAACAGAGATTCTGCAAGCTGAAGATATGCATAATGTGCAGGCTCTGACCCAAGCTCGAGTACCTATTGAGAAATTCACTGACCCAATGACTGGAATTTCCTGTGACATTTGCATCAATAATATCCTGGCAGTGTTTTTATTGATGTTCTTGACATTATAGATATCAACCATATGCATAGCAAAGGTTTGCAACCAGGAGAGGAGTTACTACCTGAAAATGTTCAGAGAGGGCCTTTAGCAAGCGAATCTATTGTGTCACAGCTTATAGCCATGAGGTTTTCCTCGTCTTCATTGTGAAGAAGATGCTATCAACACCTCAAATACAGGAGTCGAGGATGCAATGAATTGGTTTCTATCCCACATGGAGGACCCAGATATTGATACACCTATATCTACTGGAAGGAAAAATGACACAAAGCTCAAGCCCCCTGTTGATGAAGGACTGGTGGATACTCTTGTTGGATTTGTATTTGAAGCAGATGTTGCTTGAAAAGCATTAAGAGCCACAGGGGGTATCAGTAGAATTATGGAACTGGATGAGTTGTTGGATGCTGCTCAACAAGATTTAAATCCTGCTATGCTTAATCCTTTAATGCTCATAGGATCTCGTGGAAATCTGATCATTCTCAGGATGGGAATATAATTTATTTTTCTGAAGTTGATATCGTTACTCCTGCACAAAAGTTGTTGGCACAAAAACTGACCTTCACATTCACTCCACAAAGAATATTTTTAGTGATTGGCCCAAATGGAAGTGGTAAGAGTTCTGTATTTCAAGTTCTGCAGGGCCTATGGCCAATAGCAAGTGGAAGAATTACTAAACCAAACCAGATAGACAAGAAGGGGGTATTTTATGTGCCTCAACAGCCATTTAAAGCACGCCAAAAAGGGAAAGGTTGATCAGGTTGTTCTGGCAACTAATGATGAAGGGAGAAAATTTCCAGGGTAATGCATGTATCATCATCAGTAGCAACATTTCCAGTGCGTCAGGTTTCATCTTCTGCAGCATTGACGACTCCTACTTCTCTGTCTAGTGCCCCAGGGTTTAATGCTTACTTTATTAAGCAAAAGCCATCACTGAAGTCAGAAACTAAGCAAACAATTGAGTCTCCAAATCCAGTTCCACAGGATACAGAGCAAACTCAATGATCTTTGCCTCCTATTCCTATAGAAAATAGGCCCTCTTTTGATGGGTATAATTGGTGGAAATATGGACAGAAAATGGTTCAGGGGACGGGCATAGTTCTTCTAAGCCATCTAGTGAGATGATTTCCTACAAAAATGAATATGATATCCCTTCTGCAAGAGATCTTATGATTCAGGGACAGGTTTTAATGCAAACTACATGCCAACCACAAAATTTCCAAGCAGTATTTATGTGAAGGAAATTTCTTTCGGTCGAAGGATTCACAGCATGTCAACCAGGTTGTTCAGATGATCAAATCCCACAAACGCTCTGTAGCATTGAAAGAATCCGAGAAAGCAGAAAGATCATTGTTTTGAAGCATTGTTCGAATGCAACTGGCAGTCAAGGGCAAGTGGCAGTTTAATTTCATAAATGACAAATGGCGAAATATTCTAGTGTTCAGGCATCGTTCGAACCAAATGTAAGACAGGGTTTTCAGTTACAGGGAGGTGGTAGGAGGTTATAGCACCGATCCTCCAACTGGCAGCCAGTCTCAAACAACCTCCAGGCATTCGACTGTTGCTGCATTTATTTACTGTGATGCTGTTAAAGTCCATTCTCCAGCGAACCTTAACAAACCTCCAACATGTTCCAGATGTCGAGAAGCAGATATCAAATTTAGTTCTCATTTAATTTGTTGTCTTGTTTATTATGGGAGACCATCTTCCACAGGTGTCAATCTGTGTAATTTATTTTCTATTTTTAGAAAACAGAGTTAAGGCCCGAATCTTGGCAAGGCTGGGGGGATTTTTTATTATTTATAGAGATGTAAAAAAAAAAAAGAGGGTTCGACTGGGAAGAATACGAGAGGGTCGACCTGTGTGAGGTTGTTCGACCTGTGAGTTCCATTGCTGGACTGTGGGTTATGTATGACCAGAAAACCTTTTTTCTCCTCTGTAATTTTTAGATGATCAATCAGAAATGAGCGTGTTGTTCACAGGATTCCTGTGTGGATGTATTGGTGGTGTTTTTCCTCTATTAAAGTGTTTTCCTGTCATCTTTCCAATTGTTTTTTTAGTTCTTATTGTCAGAAGTAAGTAAACAGAGAAGAATTTATCAGCAGATACTCTGCATCTGTCCTTTTGACAATATTTATGTTATTCCTCTAAAAAGCTAGTTTAGGAATTCTTAGCTGCTCCTTTGCCTGGCTTTTTCCTCCTCTATTTCTTCCTCAAATCGACGCCATTAAAACTTAAATCGATCCAATTTTTCTGCTACCTTGCCCTGTGTAAAATATTTGCCCAAATCTGAGAGTGAATCACATTGTTTAATGTGCAGACCCCATTTTCCCAATGGCCCTCCTTGCTGTCCCAAACTGACCATTTAAAATCACAAACCCCGTACTTACATAGCTATCCTAAAATCTATCCTATTACAAACCAAGTTAAATCTAAAAGAGAGATCCCTCTCTGAGTCTTGGAGGGATAGATCCAAGACTCGAAGCAGTTTGAGGTTACCTCTGTGATTGCCTCCGCAGCCTTAGGCAAATTACAGAGCGCTAACACCTCGACAGAGGATACTTTTTCTTGATAGTTACTTTGTTCAACTGTCTAAAATCAATGCACAGCCTCAACGTCCCGTCCTTCTTCTTCACGAACAGGATCAGGGCACCCCAAGGTGACACTCTTGGGTGAATGTACCTCTTCTTTAGAAGCTCTTCAAGATGTAATTGCAACTCTTTCAGCTCTGTCGTACTCATTCTGTAAGGAGCTTTCGACACTGGAGTTGCTCCAGGCATAAAATTTATAGAGAAATTGATATCTCTCTTCGGAAGTAGTCCGAGTACTTTCTGGAATACATCTTCAAACTCTTTAAGTACCTCATGATCCTCAATAATTGACACCTTATCCTTAAGAAATTCCCCCACATGGGCTGCAAATAATTGACAGCCTTTTCTGTAACACTTCTTCAACTGCATTGTTGAGATTTCTCTAACAACCACAGCTCTGGGAATTCCTTGGAATATTTTCTGATTCCCCTCCTCATCCAGGCATATAAATTCCTTATTACGACAATCTAGGAGGGCATGGTGTTTGTCCAACCAGTCCATCCCAATTAAATAGTCATAAGAGTCTAAAGGTAGAATATTCAATTCAACCTTCGTATTCAATCCCCTCATGTCCACCAGGCAGGACTTAACCAACTCAGTGACTTTCCTCTTGGTTCCTGTATCCAACTGCACTAAACAAGACTTCTCATGTTTTCTTCTTGATAAATGCAAGCTTTCCATCACTCTAGGGTCTATATAACTATGGCTAGCCCCTGAATCAATTAAAATAATAAATGGTTGGTTGTTAATCATACCTTCCACTTCAATCATGTGCGACTGAAATTTAGCTTGCTTGTTGTCCAGGGCCGCATATATCCTTGGCATTCTACTACCCATGTCCTCCACTATTTCAGCTTGTTGAACATTATGGACAGCTCTTGCTTTGCCATTTTTATGGGGACAATCTCTGTACTTGTGGTTCTGTTTACAGCCCCAACATTGAATGGGCGTCTGTCTCAGCCTTTGTTCTCCCACTTTAGCCATTCTCAGCTCTCTAAATGATGGATGTCCTTGAGGACTATTTCTGAAAAAGGGAGGTTAGTTTCCTTTCTGCCTCTGTTCTTTCTTAAACTTCTTCTGGTCAACCCAAGCCTTCCGAAAGGTAGGCTTTTCTCTTAGTTGTTCAAATAAGAAATTCGCTCTTCTTATCGTTTCTTCCATAGTCTTAGGATTATCATACTGAATCTTGTCACCAATGGGAGGTGGCAGTCCACTCAGATACCTCTTAATCTTGACAGCCTCATCCTCGATGAATGGAACATACTTCAATAATTCCAAAAACGTTTGTTCGTATTCATCAATGGTAATGCTTCCCAGCTTGAGTTCGAAGAACTCCTTCATCTTTCTGTCATAGTATCTTTTAGTTAGGTATTTCCTCTCAAAATACCCCTTGAATTCCTCCCATGTGATATATTTCTCTCTAACGTGTTGCACCTGCACAAGTTGATCCCACCACATGGATTTTTTTCCTTTTAGTTGATACATCACAATTCTTCCCTCTGCATGAGAAGAATAATTCTGCAGTTGGAAATATTTCCTCATGCCAAGCAACCATGTTCCAGCATCTTCCTCCTTCTTATGTTCTCCATCAAACATAGGAGGCTTAATCTTATTCATATCCCCTTTCAATTCATCCACTCCATATCTTCGGTGTTTTATGGTAGGGGATGGGCTTGAACTACTGTGTGCTTCCTTACCAGAATGCTTTGGGGAGCAACGATGATGTCTGCTACCACTCCTCGATCTTCTTTTTCTCTTAGGGGTCTTGTGACTCCCTGTTTTTCTTGAGTCACTCTCCTTTTCCAATTTCTTTTCTATTCTTTATAGGCTCTTCACATCTTTAAGTTGAATTCACCCTTCACAAGCACAGTCCATCAGTTCTTCACCTCCCTCTCTGGGTCTCGACAACAGGCCAGATCAGGAAGTCTTAGAGGTTCGTAGTTGGTGCTGGACTCTCCCTGGAAGAATACCACTTCCCAGCAGACTCCTTCACCTGGAAATAGCTTCTCACAGGCCTAACAGACTACCTCTTCAACCGCAACCACCTCCCTCACCTGGAGAGAGTGTTACACACAGGCCAGACAACCTATTTCCTTCAACTCAATTTCCAGCACATTTGGGAAACCATAAGGTTCCACATGAACATACAATGGTCCGCAAGCCACACATAGTCAAGCACTGCACGACCACAACAGTCCACTGGAAACACAGACACGAGCTTCCCAAAACAGGTGACAGACAGATGCTACAGCATAACAAGTCTCAACAATTATGGAACATTCAGTTTTCCCCAACAAACAATACAGGATAAACTCATGGCTCAAGTTTCGGGGATGCGTGAGGGTGTACAAAGATCCCGCGCAGAGACTTAATGGTTTAGGTAAGGATTCCCTATAACAAACACTGAAACAAAGGTTGATCCTAGACACCCGCGAGTTCAGATAGAGGATGGAGAATGGGAGGTCGAACCCAGACTCGATGGTTTTGACAGAGGGTGTACCGGCTCCTCTAGAAATCAACATAGGATTTTTTGGTTTTCCCTGAGTTGCGTGAGGGTTGACACTTGTCACCTATGAAGCTCGTTCCTTCCCATTTGGAAGTCACTTGTCCTTCCAAAGAACTTAGGATAAAACATCACATTTCACATGGATTTTGGAATAATATAAAATATTATCCCCAAGGACTTAAACCCCTAGGCTCAACATTTAGCCTCTCTTTCCAACCTTCCAGCCCCCAATCCCTTACCCACTCTGTGGAATATTAGTACCCCATCACTCATTCATCATGGTCAGTCTGCACACAATAGTGTTTATATTTTTATTAATGTTATGCATGTTTACATATACGAAAGCAGGCTCCCGTCCTTAACACTTAGGCTCTCCGGCCTAATAACACATAAGCCCACCAGCGTATATAAACTTGGCTCACCATCCTATAAAACATAATCACAATTCATAATGCAATATTTATACTTCATAGACATGATTTACAATAGGGCTCAGCCTTGGGGACATTACAATCCCCTCCCCTTATTTTTGCACTGTCCTCAGTGCAACTTTACACTGCATCTGCAAGCTTTTCAAAATTTTAAAAAATATGTGGGTACTCTACCTGCATAACATCTTCATGCTCCCATGTCATGTCCTCAGG
The DNA here is from genome assembly GCA_009831015.1 of Picea engelmannii. Classification (NCBI taxonomy): domain Eukaryota; kingdom Viridiplantae; phylum Streptophyta; class Pinopsida; order Pinales; family Pinaceae; genus Picea; species Picea engelmannii. Next base: position 482,168 of record ML792429.1, on the reverse strand, counting down.
ACCATACCAGGTCCACTGGACCTTTACAAGCCCTATATCTCGGTTCCGGAGCTGTTTGTTTTTGCTATCCAATATGCGCACATGATTCACTTGCAGGACACCTTCTTGTTCCAACTGAATCACATTCCAATCGATAACATGATTAGCATATAGTATATATTTCTTAATCATTGAAACATGAAACACATTATGTACAGTCATAGATGCAGGTAATGCAAGCATATATGCAACTATCCCAATCCTTTCTAGGATTTCAGATGGCCCACAAAATCTGGCTACCAACCTAGCGCAACTTTCCAGCTTCAGGGAACTCCTGTTATCTTTCACTTTCAAGAAAACATGATCACCCACTTTGAACTCTCGGTGGGTTATGTTCTTATCAGCATAAATTTTTTTCCTGTCCTGGGCAACATTCAAATTTTGCTTAATATTTATCATTTGGTCCTCCATTTCCTTGAGCAATTTTGGCCCAACTACTGCTCTATCAACTGGATTATCCCAGCTCACTGGAGTATTGCACTTTATTCCATAAATTTCTTCAAATGGGATCATCTTCAACGATGCATAATACCCATTGTTCTAGGCGAATTCTACCAAGTGCAAGTAGTCTTCCCATCTTGATGGTTTGCCCATCACATACATTCTCAGTATGTCTTCTATTACTCTGTTCACCCTCTCTGTTTGTCCATCAGACTCAGGATGATAAGTTGTACTAAAGTTTAGATTCATTCTAAATCCTTTGAAATATACTTTCCATAAATTCGAGGTGAATTTTGGGTCTCTGTCAGACACAATCATTTCAAGAATTTCATGCAATCGTGCCACTTCCTTTAGGAAAATATCAGTAACATCTGTTGCCTTGTGAGTAGTTTTCAGTGGAATAAAATGGGAAGATTTTGTAATCTTGTCCACCACCACCATGATTGAATCATGCAGCTTGGTTGTTCTGGGTAATCCCGTAATAAAATCCATCGTTACTACTTCCCACTTCCACTCAAGAATGGGTAAAGGTTGCAGCAACCCTGCTGGGTGCCTATGCTCACCTTTAACTTTCTGTCACTCCATACATCTGGCGATGTATTCAACAATATATCTCCTCATAACTGGCCAAAAGTAATGGTTCTTGACCGCTGCTACTATTTTCTGATATCCAGGGTGCCCTACATAAGGCACATTATGGATTTCCTACAAAATCATATGTTTCAAGCACTGGACATTGGGTACAAAATTTTTGTTCTTGTACAGTAGTATTCCATCTGTTTCCAATTTATAAATTTCAATCTTCTGTGGCATCTTACCCTACTGTAGCTTGGCTACCAATTCTGTATACTGTAGATCTACATTTGCAGCCTCCATAATTATGCTTTTAATATCAGTCTGATACATGCTAATGGTTGTAGCACGTAATTCATGCACCCTCCTACTGAGTGCATTAGCCACTTTATTCTCCTTTCCTTTGATATGCTTGATCTCAAAGTCATACTCACACAGAAATTCCAGCCACCTACTTTGTCTAGCATTTAAGGTTGGTTGATCAAACAAATATTTTAGACCGTTGTGGTCCGTTCTCAATTCAAATCTCCTTCCCATGAGGTAATGTCTCCATTTCCACAGAGCGTGAACGATTGCTTCCAACTCCAAATCATGAGTGGCATAATTCTTTTCGTGCTCTTTCAGCTTCCTAGACTCATAACATATTACAAATCCATTATGGCTGAGAACTCCTCCTAAACCTTCTTTACTCGCATCTGTGCACACCATGAAATCCACATTTAGATTTGCAATCCTCAATATTGGAGTGCTGGTTAACAGCTGCTTCAATCACTGGAAACTTTTCTCACACTCTTCAGTCCACTGAAACTTTTTCTCCTTCCTTTGCAAGGAAGTGATAGGGTGAGGTATCTTTGAGAACCTTGTGATAAACCTTCCATAATATCCCTCTAGACCCATAAAGGATCTAACTTTTGCCACATTCCTTGGCACTCACCATTCTCTGATGGCCTCAACCATCTCAGGATCCACGGCGGTCCCTTCTTCTGAAATAATGTGCCCCAAGTAATGGATCTGCCTTTGATAAAACGAGCATTTGCTCAACTTGGCATACAACTGGTGTTCTCTCAACACTTGCAGCACCTTCCTTAGGTATTGTTCATGCTCTTCCTCTGACTTGGAATACACCAAAATGTCATCCAGGAAGACTATGACAAACTTGTCTAGATAGTCTCTGAATACACCATTCATCAAGCACATAAAAACAACAAGTGCGTTCGACAGCCCAAACGATACCACTGTGAACTCGTAATGACCATACCTTGTTCTAAAGGTGGTCTTGTTGATGTATTCATATTTTATTCTTATCTGGTTATATCCTGATCTGAGATCTATCTTCGAAAATATTTTCGCACCTTTCAACTGATCGAAAAGATCGTCGATCCTCGGCAAAGGATACTTGTTCTTAACAGTTACTTTGTTAAACTGTCTGAAATCAATGCACAGCCTCAATGTCCCATCCTTCTTCTTCATGAACAGGACCGGGGCACCCCAAGGTGACACACTTGAGAAAATGTACCCCTTCTTTAGAAGCTCTTCAAGATGCAATTGCAACTCTTTCAGCTCTAGCGTACTCATTCTCTAAGGATCTTTTGACATTGGAGCTGCTCCAGTCATCAAATTTATAGAGAAATCGATATCTCTCTTCGGAGGAAGTCTGGGTACTTCCTGGAATACATATTCAAAATCTTTAAGTACCTCATGATCCTCAATACTTGACACCTTATCCTTAGGCGTTTCCCCCACATGGGTTACAAATAATTGATAGCCTTTTCTGTAGCACTTCTTCAGCTGCATTGCTGAGATTTCTCTAACAACCACAGCTCTACGAATTACTTGGACTCTTTTCTGATTCCCCTCCTCATCTAGGCATGTAAATTCCTTATTACAACAATCCAGGAGGGCATGGTTTTGGTCCAACTAGTCCATCCCAATTAAACAGTCATAAGAGCCTAAAGGAAGAATAATCAATCCATCCTTTGTGCTCAATTCCTTCGTGTCCACCGGACAGGACTTAACTAACTCAGTGAATTTCCTCTTGGTTCCAGTAGCCAACTATACTAACCAAGACTTTTCATGTTTGCTTCTTGATAAATGTAAACTTTCCACCACTCTAGGGTCTATATAACTATGGCTAGCCCCTGAATCAGTTAAAATAATAAACGGTTGGTTGTTAATCATACCTTCCACTTCAATCATGTGCGACTGAAATTCATCTTGCTTGTTGTCTAGGGCCGCATAGATCCTTGGCATTCTACTTCCCATGTCCTCCACTGTTTTAGCATGTTGAACATTATGGACAGCTCTTGCTTTGCCATTTTTATGGGGACAATCTATGTACTTGTGGTTCTCTTTATAACCCCAACACTGAATGGGCATCTGTCTCAGCCTTTGTTCTCTCACTTCAGCCATTCTTGGCTCTCTAAATGATGGATGTCCTTGAGGAATATCTTTGAAAAAGGGAGGTTTGTCTCCCTTTTGCCTCTGTTCTTTCTTAAACTTCTTCTGGTCAACCCAATCCTTTCGAAAGGTAGGATTTTCTCTTTGTTGTTCAAATAAGCACTTCGCTCTTCTTATTGTTTCTTCCATAGTCTTAGGATCATCATACTGAATCTTGTCACCAATGGGAGGTGGCAGTCCATTCAGATACCTCTGAATCTTGACAACCTCATCTTTGATGAATGGAACATACTTCAGTAATTCCAAAAACCTTCATTTGTATTCATCAATGGTCATGCTGCCTAGCTTGAGTTCAAAGAACTCCTTCATCTTTCTGTCATAGTATATTTTAGTCAGGTATTTCCTCTCGAAATACCCCTTGAATTCCTTCCATGTGATATCTTTCTCTCTAACATGTTGCACCTGCAAAAGTCGATCCCACCACATGGATGCTTTTCCTTTTAGTTGATACATCGCAATTCTTCCTTCTGCATGAGAGGAATAATTCTGCAGTTGGAAATATTTCCTCAAGCCAAGAAACCATGTTTCGGCATCTTCCTCCTTCTTATGTTCTCCATCAAACGTAGGAGGCTTAATCTTATTCATATCCCCTTTCAATTCATCCACTCTAGATCTTCTGTGTTTTCTGGTAGGGAATGGGCTTGAACTACTATGTGCTTCCTTACTGGAATGCTTTGGGGAGAAATGACGATGTCTTCTACCACTCCTTGATCTTCTTTTTCTCTCAAGGGTCCTGCGACTCCCTGTTTTTCTTGAGTCACTCTCCTTTTCCAATTTCTTTTCTATTCTTTCCAGGCTCTTCAACATCCTTAAGTTGAATTCACCCTACTGATCCCTGACCCTGATGAGATTTCGGCTATCGGATCGACGAGCCTGGGCATATTTCTTCAATATTTCAATGATTTTCATCACATGCCCTTCCTTATCCAATTCTCATCCGTGCCCATAGGAGTTCGATCCTTCGACTCCCAAGTTGACATCCCTTCCTTCTCTTTCGTTCTCTGAATTGGAGGCAATCCACACCTCTTCCATTTCTATACTTGGCATCGATTCATGGCTGTCCTGACACTCGTTGAAATCTGCACACACAACCTCCACTCAACCGAAGTTTGTCAGGCCTTAAACCCTTAATAAAACTACAACATTCATAAACCAACGTGAATAAGAAAACATTTTGATTCCATGAATTTTCTGATTTCTACTCGGCTCTGTAATTTTTGGGTGATAGCTCCCTCTTTCTTATCCCCTACCCTCATAACCAAAGGTTGTGACCAAATGCTAGACTAATAGGTGCTACTCAAGATTTCTGTCACACACCAACTACGACAACTAATTTTTTTTTTTGTCTTTTCTTCGAGGGACAAAATCCCTGAATTTCTACAGGGCCTAGCGCAGACCATCCCTTCCCTTATCCTCTTTCTCCAAACGTCGATACCAAAAATGTGATACGGGTATGGTTCCCTCCTCACTAGCACCTGCTACATATAATAGTAGGCTAGGCTAAACACTAGCACTACTCACAACTCGCGAGTTGGAGTGTTGAGACCTCATGCTCCACCTTTTCGAATCCCTGAAACGTCAAAGGTCAACGTTACGTGGACTCTTCTTACAAGTTGTGTCGCTACTGCCCATTGCATGAGACCTTGGCTCTTGGCATTTCACAACCTTAGCGATCAAGGTGCAACTTCTTCACCCTTCGAAACCTCGAAACATAATAAGTCAACAATGGGTTTGACTATTTCCCCTACGACATGTGTCCACCACCTGTCAACCACGTGGTCCCCACCTAACATATGTGCCCTCCTTGATGGATGGCTATGATCAAATCGCGAATTCGTACATCGCAAGCTCGGGTAGTATTTTCGTTGACCTTCTTGCTCTACGAGTTAGCGAAATGATGAGCTCTCGCCACGTTTCCTATACAATGGAAAGCTTTATTTCCTCTTCAAAGAGTTCAGGATTTCATGACTCGCACGTTGTAAGGTTCTTTCCTTCGAACCCCCGACTCTCGAAACACCGAAATCTCCCTCTAAATGATCGACGGTCCAGACCACTCATGGGTCAACGACCACAATCACGTCATTATTTCGCGTATCGTGAGTTGGTGTAGTATTTCCCTTTGACCACTCCCAATCAGGAGTCAACGAAATGTTGCCTGAATGCCACGCATCCCTCCTTTGGTTCTTCCATTGGTCGACATGTGTCCAACTTGATATCTGACGGTCTAACTTCCCATCGGGATTTCGTGTATTGCAATTTCCACACTCCCATGCAACTCCAAAGGGTTTTAAACCTTGTGCATGTTCTCATAATTTTATGGTTGTGAGGGTTCTCCTTTCCTCCCGAACAAATTCTATGGCTCCAACACTTCTGGTGTGGAGTTCTCTCTCTCCCTGTGGCCATATACCACACAGGCTGAAGTTTTATAATAACGCTACACCTCCTGAGCTTTGTAACACGGTCAAGTAGTCCGTTGACACTCAGAAACATTCTGAGGTCTGAAATTAGTCCTCCAGACACAATTTCTTCTCAAAACCTTGGTCCAATGACCACTTATCCGACCCATCTAGGCTCAGCGTTGAAA
>ML792429.1:424091-467870 GCA_009831015.1 Picea engelmannii | reverse complement strand
ACAACGATAAGCTTGATAAGCCCATAATGAAAAAGGCTACTGTCAGCCTGGTGTCTTTTGTACTTCTTCGACATTTTAAACAGGCTATGAAGCAAATAATAGGGCATATTGAGTTGATATCCCATAAAAACCATAAGAAAATGCAGATGGTGGAGGAACACAAGTCTGTATCGACCTTCGCAGGTCACAAACTACTTGATTATCATCAATAAATCGTGCCAACGTTGTTTAAGCATAGTTACGGGCATACCTCTATCACAAGAGGTGATTTTGCGCGATTGAAACAACAATGTCCTTGGAACTTCCTCGACCTTGCAATTCTTAAACCAACGTTGTCCAAAGGTAGATAATCTCGTGGCTGAGATGATGAAATATTCATCAATCTCTAACTGCACATCGCCTACCTTAGCTCGACAGCCATCGAAGGTCATGGAAAACTGTCGAGCTACACAAAGTTTAAAAGCCTCGAAACGTTCCACAAAGGTAAGCCATCCACTGTCTACCAAATCTTGGCGGGCATTGTCAAACATCAACAGGGCCTGGTTGCCATTGGGTTCAACTCGCACGACTGGTGCCATGGAGCTGAATTCATGGTAAGGGAAGGGTTCGAATTCATCAACCCATAGTAACAGAGCTACCCGAACCAACAACAATGAATCGAGCCAAAAGGGGTAAGCATAAATGCGTGCATGCGAAGGTGGTGGAGTCTGCCGTGCATATTATTCATTACCTAAGTACAACCGCCAAATTTCGTAGTTGTTCATTCCATAATAATAGTTCAACCAATAAGCCATGTGTACAACCAATCAAATCCAATGTGTATACCAATACGCGCCAGCACTATGCCATAGTGTTCAAAACATTCGACGTATAGATCAATACCAAAATCATTATGCGTCAATGTATTAATTCAAAAGTTTAATCAAAGTTCCAAACAGAATTCATACAGTTGACTAGCCAAATTTATGAAAAAATTATCATAAGGATTATATTATATATGTATAAAACACTTAATCAAAAACCCCTATGCATTTTTATAGAATCAATGATCAAGCTAGTCATAAAAAGCATAAATCCAAATGCTCAATGCCTTACAAACTCAATAAAATCACGTTATGCAATCAATATAAGAATGTCCAATGAGCATAGTTCAAAAGTTATTCTAGCCACATAACGATAAACAAAAGGTAAGTGTAGTAGGCATATCGATGAAAAGATCATGACAATTCAGATAGTGATCGAAATCTGATCTCGAAAGGAGAAGTTTTCACGCTTACAGTCGTGAAAACTTAACGAAGAAAAATGTGCAAATGTCGCAAGAAATGAAAGTGTCATCTATTTGAAAAATGTGACGAAAGACTTGATGCTCATAAGACATAGGTGTAGGCAGCTTATAGGATAAATAAAAAAAGGTGAATTGGCTGCCAACAATGGTAACACACTGGAAGAAGCAGTTATCTCTGCAAAAGGTACAAATTCAGATTAAGATATCAAAGATAATTTCAATTCGAAAATAACAACCAGAAAATCATACAAACATCACCATAAATCATTTTTAGCAGTGTTTCAAAAGATGAAAACCAATGACAATCTGAAGATTAGCAAGTCACGATATTAAAGATAAAATCTTCAATACTGTTGGCATGGCCACTGCTACCAGCAGGCATCCATAGCCTTGACAGGGTTGCCATTTAACCCACTCTGACATCTGTATCCTGTCAAGAAGTTCTAGGTCAGAATAAAGGACATTAAAGAGGTTTCTTATAATTTTTGCAAATTTTCATGTACCCGACATTGCTTCACTGCCAGCGGGCCTGTTCAGTACCCCGACGAAGTTGTCTTGGCGCCATGCATGCATTTACCTACTGCCAACAGACCTATTCAGTATCCCGGCGGGTTTACAAGCACTTCCCACAGCTCTTATTAATATTTTTTTTGTTTTTCTTTTATAGATATACAGTTGAGCGGGGTGACGCTGAAAATCTTAATATTTTAACATATTTTTTCAGACCTCATCAGATTTTTTTTTTTTTTTAGCACTGTCCTTTATTTATCTCCAGAAATGTTTTATTTACAAAACAACTTCCTATGACAAGAAGACATCTTTTGAGTCATTCCTTTATGGAATAGGGACAGCATAAAAAGATAATAGATGATCATGACGAGCTTTTCTCAGAGATTGAAATCAGTAAACTTCTTACAAACAACAAAATTTTCCAGCATAGATATCGGTTTCAGAGATATACCTTTGATGTTTGTACAAATTTTTTAGAAGTTATTTCAGCGAAGAAATTTTCTATCATCTTTGTTTGAATAGCTCATGTGTATGTCCAAAAACACAAACTGATCAATTCAAATCGAAAACAGAAAGCAAACGAAAACGCAAACAAAAATGAAAAAATATATATATACATAATATACAAGGGTAGTTATCAGGCAAAGTATCTTTTCAGGGTTTTCCATTCACTGGGTAGGTGTCAAGCTACCCTTCAAGGTTCTGCAATCGAAAGGAACTAGGACCCAACTTTTCATCAATTAGAAATGGTCCAAGCCACAAGTTTTGAAATTTTGTGTGCTCACCCTTTCCTTCGTGTGGTTTGTCCCACTTCAAGACGAGATCGCCTACTTCAAAATTCCTATCAGAAGCAGAATTAGAATTGAACCAGCTTTTAACCAATTGTTGATGTTGATCTAATTTATGCTTAGCTTGGGCTCTTACCTCTTCCAACTTCATCAAAGCGTTAATTCGACTTTCTAAAGGGGGACAATCTTCTTCTTGGACTTTTTGTGACAATTGGAGCAAAGGAAGAAGAATGTGAGGTGGCAGAATTGCTTCTCTACCATAAACGAGAAAAAAGGGGGAGTTACCTATAACAGCTTTGGGTGTTACACTATTATCCCACGGTGCGTTCAACAGTGCATTGTGCCAGTTCTTGTGATTTTCAACCACAGTTCTCTTGATAATTTTAATCAAGTTCTTGTTTGTTGATTCTGCTAATCTGTTGCCCTGGGGGTAGTAACTAGTAGAATACTTCAGATTTATTCCTTTCTCCAAATCGAACTCGCTCATCTCAAGAGAAGAAAAGTATGAAGTGTTCTCAAAGACTAGACAATCAGGGATACCGAAACGAGTGATAATATTCGAGTACAGAAAGGCAATTACCTGACTGGTGTTAATAGTTCTTAGCGCAACAACTTCAAACCATCGAGTAAAGTAATCTGTGGCTATCACAATATACTTATGTTGTCGTGAGGACGGAGGGTTAACTGGACCTATGATATCAAGGCCCCATTGCTGGAAAGGAGAATCTACTGAGACGGGTTGCAAGGGAAAGGCTGGTTTTTGCAACCGCCTTGATGCTTTCTGACATATGATGCATTTACGACACAAGGCATGGGCGTCCCTAAAAAGAGTGGGCCAGTAATAACTGGCTCTTAAAACTTTGTGAGTAGTTGTTTCACCACCGAAGTAGCCACCAGCTTCTCCTGCATGCAACTCAAGCAAGACTTTTTCTGCTTCGTCTTTTTCGAGACAGCGCATTAGTACACCGTCAAAATTCTGACGAAACAGTAAACCGTTTACTAGATGAAAGGAGGCAGACTTTAGTCTCAACTCTCTTCTCTTGGCGGGGTCAAGGTGATGGGGTGTTGACCCATGTTCAAGACAGAATCTAATATCTCCAGGGACTAACGAGGTTTTGTGCGCAACAAATCATACTTTGATCGCTTTGTCCTAGGTTTGACGTATCACTATCTTCTTGTTGTCCTGTTTCCGAATCAACGACCAACTTACACAAACCTTGGCCTCTCACGATTTGAGTTGGGGTGATTTCTAATTCATACTCCTGCAAGGAGGTGACCCAGTTAGCTCTCTTCTCTCCTAACTCCTTCTGCACTAACAAGTTCCTTATGGCAGGGTAGGGGACAATGACTTTCATCCTTGACTTCAAAAGATAGGACCGGAAATGCTTGACTGCTTTGAAAACAGCATAGGCTTGCCGATCGACCGCTGGGTAGTTAAGTTCAGCGCCTTTTAAAGAGGAACTCATAAAGGCAATGGGTACTTCCTTGTTTTCGACATTCTTCTGAGTTAGGATGGCGGCATAAGAACGGTCAGAGGCAAAAGTATAGAGTGTAAAATCTTGAGAGAAGTCAGGGCTCATGAGAGACGGAGCGTCTATTATAGCCTTCTTTATGGCATTAAAAGCTTGATTTTCTGTGTGTCCCCAGTGATATTGGGTGTCTTTCTTAATCAGGTTTTGTAGAGGCCTGACCATTTCAGAGAAACTGGGGACGAATCTTCTCACAAAGCTAATCTGGCCTAAGAAAGACTGCATGGATTTTTTGGACGTAGGTGGGGGAAGTTTAGCGATGACTTGGGTCCTCTCGGGGTTAATAATCATTCCTTCACTAGACACAATGAATCCTAGTAATTTACCTTGTTCTACTGCAAAGATGGACTTTTTGGGGTTCAAGGAGATGTCGTATTTACAACATTGTAGTAGAACAACTCGTAAGTGAGCTAGATGATCGTATTTGTTTTTAGAATATACAATCACATCATCTAAGTAAACTACAATGGACTGATTGATTAAGCCTTGGAAAGCAATGTCCATTGCTCTCTGAAAGGTAGCACCAGCATTAATCAATCCAAAGGGCATTTTGCGATAAGCATAAGTGCCCCATGGGGTACGGAAGGTAGTTTTGAGTTGGTCTGGTGGAGACATCAGGACTTGGTTGTATCCATAGAAACCATCTACCAAGGATAGCCTCTCAGAACCAAATACCTATTGAAGGATCTGTTCCATGGGTGGGACAGGATAATTGTCTTTGTCAGATGCTTTATTAAGGTTGCGGAAATCGACACAAAGTCAAATTTCCCCATTTTTCTTCTGAACTGGGACAAGGTTGGATACCCATTGAGTGTGCCTAACAGGAAAAATTATTTTAGCACTTAGGAGTTTATTCAATTCTTTTTGAACGGTCGGTTCTAGTTTAGGATGCATCTTCCTCAGTTTCTGTTGGAAGGGTAACGTTTGGGGCTTCATCGGGATGACATGCTGTATGATACTAGTGTCGAAAGTTTTAAGATCATCATACGTCCATGCAAAGACATATTTAAACAATTTAACAAAAGCATCTTTTTCCTGTCTAGAACATCCCAAGCCTAGGTTAATGCACTGAGGATTTTCACTAGTTCCTAAATTAACTTTTTCATAAGATAACGAGGAACTATTGGTTTTAAAATTGACCATCTTTTTAAATTTATCTTCAAAATCATAAAACTTCTCTAATCTAATTACAGATTTTGGGATCGAGTTTACCATATCTGACAGAGCTTCAGGAGTTTTTGGATCAGGTATTACCATGAAATCGCGCAAATTGTTGTTGTGTGTGTGCTCGTCTATCACCGCACCTTGAAAGGTTTCTTTCATGTGCAGAAAGTTGATAATCTCTTGATCATCGTTAAATACTCTCCAGTTTGTGATGTTATCGGGAATGGATGGCCGAAACAACAGCTCAACGGAGAATGCGTCTGCGGACAAGCCTTCTGCAGGAAGAAGTTTAGAAGCTACATTAGCTAATAAATATGCTTCAGAGTTATTCAATCTAGGAATGGAATTTATATTAAAAGCAAAAAATTTACTCATTAAATTCCATACCTCAGACTGGTAGCTTTTGAGATGCGGGGAAAGACAGTGGATAGAATCTCTCACCTGTCTAACCACTATTTTAGAGTCGCTGAAAATGGTTAAATTTTGAATGTTCATGTCCAAAGCTTTTCTGAGACCCTGCAGTAAAGCCTCATATTCTGCAGTATTGTTAGTACATTCAAATTCCAACCTACATGCTATCAATGTTTTGTTACCTACTGGATCGATAATGACGCAGCCTGCTCCAGCTCCGTCTTTGGACTTTGACCCGTAGAAATATAGAGACCAAATTTGATTTGCATCGGGTTCAAGAGATTGTCATGTGTAAGGTGCGGGCTGCACAACTTCTACGATCTCGGACTGTTGTTCTGGATTGATGATAGGTGAAACCTCGGCCATGAAGTTTCCGAAGAAGGTGTCCATCCCTTGTACCTCAGGTGAATCAGCAGGGGGTGTGTACGGTTCATTAGGGTCATTCAAATAAGTGACCATGAACTTGAGGTAGTGCTCACGGTTTACTCTGATTTTATTAGGCTTTCCATTCTCTGGAAGCCATAAGTGAGACCAGTTTGTTGCGAAGTAACCATGTAGCTGCTCCGACCAGTCCCTGCTTAAAAACATGCCATACACTTCCGAAATATCCATAATGATTATATCAATAACTTTATGAACCTTGGGGTTAGATGACAATCTAATAAGAACATTTTTTGGTTCGCCTATAAAATTGACATTTTTCCGATCAAGTTGTATGATTTTTAAACTTGATGGTTCAACTTCAGCGTTAATTTTCTGGCATACAGACCAAGGCATCACATTGGATGACGCCCCTGAGTCTACCATACAATTATGCACATTTCTGTTGAAAATCTCGAAAGTTAAAAGAAAAGGAGGTACATTCTTATGAGTACTAAGAGTAGTAGCTTGTGGCTTTTTACTCGTAGTTTATAAGGCTACTTTATCTGAATTATTTACATTATTTACAGGGACTGCAGAAAATCTTCCTTTATCTTGAGGATCAGGATTCTTTTTAGTGGAAGTCTTCTGGGGGGTTTTACTTTGCACAACCTTGTTACCATTAGAATTACCATTCTTGCCATTTTCTAAAATATTTTGCAACATTTTTTGTAACAAAAATGGAAACTTCAACAACTCATAAATAGAAATGTTAGCCCTTAATTTTTTAAGATCTTCAACAACATCGTAATCTAATTTGGGGTTCACATTACTCTGTTTTGGCTCAATTGATTTAGATTTCTTTGGGGGTGAAGTTGTAGTATTTTCGGAAGAAGGTTTATTTGAAGTCTTCCTCCTAGTGTTATAAGGGTGAACTGTCTCGAAGTTGGCTTGGAAGATGCTATCCGAGAAGTGTCCAAAAATGTTTGGAGAAGACTCTTCTTCTTGGACTGTCTCTGGTTATACTACCTCCTCAGGAATCTCAGGAGGCATCAAGTTGTCTTGGGCATCTAGAATTGTTTGAAGAGCACATTGCAAACTTTCTAGATTAAGGCCTTCGGTGGTTGGGTTAGGTCGGTTGGTAGGAAAGGGCTTTCGGAAAGGAGGCTTGTAGGGCCCTTTACTCGAGGAAGATTCTTCAGTCGACCTTATTAAGTCTATAACTTGATTAGACAGTTTTTGTACGACTTTGATTAAGTTTTCCAAATTAGAGTTTTCAGGTTGCGATTTGTTTTGAGTGGGTCTGGGGAGTATTTCAATCTTCTTTTTGGAAGAAGAAATAGTCTCAGTTTCATTGCTAGAAGAATCTTTGAGACTAAGTATGTCTTTTTCAATCTAGGTGGCCTCCTCGAAGGCTTCTAACAACGTCGCTTTCTTAGAAAGTTTAACCCAAATAGCTATGCTTTGATGCAATGCTTTAGTGTAGTAAGCTATTATAAGACTCTCATCGAGCATGGAATCTGTAGGGATTCAGTTTTTAAGAATCAAGAATCTTTGATTAAAATCTTTAACTTTTTCTTTTGGGTTCATTTTTAAGCTAGAAAGGTCCATGACCAAGACTTCCGGAGGCTTACCATCTCTGAACTTTTCCAAAAAGCATGAATCAAACTTTTCCCAAGACACGATGGTATGGGGTTGCTGGCAAAAGTACCAAGTGGAAGCATTACCTTCGAAAGTATACGGGAACAACCTACAGACAACGTCTCCATGTTCAACATTGCGGAGTCTTATGGCTAACATAAATTTTTTGATATGATCTTCTGCTATCTGTTTTGAGCCAGGGTCAAACTTGGGAAGCCATTTCTTCGGGTGCTTAGGTAAAGGGTGTTGATCACCAGGTACGGCTACGACATCCTGATCAAGCCAGGGTATGGCAGGGTTGTTCTGATTTGCCATCGGGGTAGTGGGTGTGGAAGGCTAAGAAGGTGAATTGCCTTCTTCAGAAGAGGAATCTCCTCCAGAAGAGGAAGGAGATGATGGAGGTGGTGAAGGAGGTATCCCAAATCCTCCTGCAACAGGATTTAAGTTTGGATCTATAGGATTCACAGTGAGGTTAGTGTCACCTAATTGTTCTCTAATATCAAAGAAATCCAAAGGTTGGCCACACGGACGGTTTGTTCGCCTTAAACTGGCTAAGGCACTATGTGTTTTAATAAGAGATTGGAAAACAATATCTTCTATGTCACCACCTGTAGGATTAGGAGTTGCTGGCTCAACTGTGATCTGAGGATCTTCAGTTGAAGTAGTTGCTATTTGAGGGGGGATGTTATCATTTGAATGGATTCTATTCATTATAGGTGAGCAATTAGGGGGGGAGGAGTCTTGCAACCGCCTCGTGCCATTAATTTAGTTCAGGCTCTCCTTCTAGCGCCATTTATTGATGGGCGAAATTGACCATCCGTCAACTGAGAGAGTGGAACCAGTCCAGGGTTGTCTAATAACCCAAGCCGTTTGGAATGAACCACCCTGACGGGTTTAACGGCTCCATTAGCCGTTCTAAGGTCCTAAGAAAACCAAAGAGTAAACTAATCTAAACTAACCAAACTAACTAAAACATAAATAAAACAAACTAAATAAAACTAAACAAATCTAACTAAGAGAAACGAAAACAAACTAATAAACTACACTAACTATTATATACAATTCACTAACTAACACTATACTAATTCTAACTATCTAAACATCTAACTGCTAACAAAAATATTATTTATTCACAAAATGCACAATATTCACAAAATACAGATTTAAGTAAAACCTGAAAAAATCATTTGCTTTCTGCCTTAAGACGGAGAAAGGTATTTTTGTTGATTTTTAAGATTTTATGAACAAGAAATAAAAATTACTGAAATTAAACAACCTAATATATTAATTCTACCTATAAATCTAACTAAACTACTAATACTAAACAAACAAATGACAAACTGACCTGGAAACGCTCTAGATTTGTCCTGTGTGTAATGATTGTACTAGCAAATCGGAGGAAGGAAACTCGCACCGAATAATCCAAAAGATTCTCGTAAAAGATAGTTGCAATGCTCTTTGAGTTGGTTTACAGGACAAACAAGACATAAAAAATCATAACAATTATATGATTTATAAATCTCTGCAATAAGGGAAACCTGTTGTGCAAAAACTTATACTTAATAATTCAACTTATGAAGAAGAGAAATATGTCATTCACAAATTGAATCAAGCAATTGCTATGTTTTTTATATGCTAGAAGAAATCAAATATGGATTATATTGATTAAATCATATCATTTGCAAAATACTAAGATAGCTAAAGTAGTCATTAACCAAATGCAAATTGATACACATAAACATGAAACAAAATATTGATATTATGAAAAGCTAAAGTTGTAGCAGAACATCAATTTCTCTCTCGGTCTGTATTAAAACTCCATATCCTTGTTCTCCCACGAATGAGGATGGTGTTATTACAAAAATAATGAGTATTTATAAGTTTTTCCACAGGGTAAAACCTCCCTGTGGAAGTTATCAAACTGTTTACATAATCTGGGAAGATATTCCCAAGATCAACTAAAAAAGGAAACTAAAATGAAACTAAAGTATCTAAATATCCTCTAAACTGTCCATCAAATCCCATGCAATTTCGAATTCACCTGAAAAGGATCCAAAATAGACAAGTTAGAAGACTCTTTTACCAATAAAATGATAAAAAATAAATTCTATAGACTAGCTATAGAATCATCTGATTCTGTAGCTAGTCAAAATGAGATACAGAATCAGCATCAGAATCGATTCAAAATCTTTAAAAGAATTAAATCCAATTATCTTCCAATGATGACTTGAAAACGAATCAAAATGATTTTATCACTCAACCTTAAACAAAATAAAAAATGATTCAACCAAACACAGAGATAGGAATACTATGTTCTTTTGTTACCACGAAATCAGGTCTTCATAGTCATAATCGAACAGTAATAAGATTATTTCATATCCAATTGAAAAACATATCGTATGTGATTGTTAAGCAATAGATACAATCCGATCCAACAAAATGATTTCCCACTCATTATAGTTGTAATGATATAACAAAAGATTCAAATCATTTAATCGAATACAAAGATAGAAATACTATGTTTCGATTATTGTTACAAGTCGGGTAAATGAGATCACATGTAACAGCATCATAATCGTTTCTCAGCAAATCGAATGAGATCGTTTTGATATTCAATTGAAAACATAACAAATCACAAACACTTCGTTATGCTTGTCTCATCAACAGGATAAATCATCGCATCGAACAAGATTATCACGATAATTGTATAGCAAAAGATTTAGATTGTGAACGAATTCAAACCAAAACTGACACATAACCAAAAACGTAAAAGGATCAATCAAACAGAATTTGTCATAGATTTCGATCGTTGATCCTTGCACAGTGAACAGACAGGATCGATTAATTTTGATCACAATCGTTTTAATCAAATGAAACGTAACGAAGTTTGACCAATTCATTTCACAAATTTAAAATACAGAGCATCAATTAGAATCTGGACTTGATTCATATAACGAATTTGTCATTTTAGAACAAAAACGAATCGATTTAGCTAAGGATTTTCACATAGTTGTTATGATTCGGATTCATTTACAATTCGGGCGCGAATGTTATCTGAGTATATTGTTTTCATCAAATAAACAGAGTCGTTCTCCTCAACTTGAAATTGATCAAATATAGAACAGCACACGATACAACATTGTAACAAGTATCTTCCCAAAAACGTTTACCAGTCATAGCATGCCAATGATAATGAAATCGGATCCGAGCAAAATCGTAACAATCAAACTCGATCAAAACGTTTATCAACTATAGCATATGGATCATAACCAAATCAAATCTCAGCATAATACAAACCAAACTATTAATTTTGTCACCTTAACAAGGCAAGCCAATCAATCAAATTTAAACGAAGATCACTCAAATCCAATCAAAATCTATTGATTCCTATACTGGGAATAATCAAATCGTATATCAAAATTCCTATTTATGTAAAGAAAAGCTATATATAGGATGCACACAATATAACAGAGCTATTCAATGACATGAACAGAGCTGTTTGAAACTGAAACCAAATCGTTATATAAACCTAGATTATTTACAAAATGACATCAAATTTTTCATACTTGTGTAGCGACGAGGCTGCTCAGTTATGCCAGCTTGGAATTCACAACAGCCATGGTTGATTCCACATTTTTAAACAGGATAGAACCGGTTTTCCTTTGTTTCTTATCCACATCTTGGAGCTTGGCCTTTTGACTAGTTAACAATGCAATCTGATCCTCCAAAGACTGAATCTTTGACTGGAGCATTGGAACATCAAGATAATATCTCTCTAACCATGAACTGCATTGATCGCAGGGTGACATTGTGGGTTTAGACAGAGCAGGCGAGGGTTTGTGCAATTGACCGAGGGTTTCACAAGGCAACTTAATGCCTGGGTAGTTAGGGTCATCCTTTAGTCAAGGGGGTAGGTTTGATACAAAATCATATGAGGGTTCGGCACACAAACCTTGCGAATAGGGGTATTTTCTAGCCAGGAAACACTCAACCTATGAATCAGAGTCTTCACTCAACATAATAGGGTTTGGCTCGACAGGGGGGTTTGGCTTGTTCCTTTCCATTCGTGAAATCAAACGTGCATTCCTTTTCCCTTTAACATTTGCAATGAGGTTTGCCTTGGGTTTTTTTTCTCACGGGCTTAACAGTCTCAACACTCTTAGTCACAGTGTGGGGTAAGTCRATAGGAGGGTCGGTCGAGGGTTTAGGCAGAAGGATATGGTAGGGAACTGGGGGTACAATCTTGACCTCACTCACCACAGGTTTTTCAACCTGTGTAGGGTTCGKATCCTTGAAACCATTCCGAGAAACGAAATTGCTCCAACTATCCCCGTGCAGACTCAAATGACAGACAAAGATAAGCTTGATAAGCCCATAATGAAAAAGGCTACTGTCAGCCTGGTGTCTTTTGTACTTCTTCGACATTTTAAACAGGCTATGAAGCAAATAATAGGGCACATTGAGCTGATATCCCGTAAAAACCATAAGCAAATGCAGATGGTGGAGGAAAACAAGTCCGTATCGACCTTCGTAGGTCACAAACTGCTTGATTATCATCAATAAATCGTGCCAACATTGTTTAAGCATAGTTACAGGCATACCTCTATCAGAGGAGGTGATTTTGCGCGATTGAAACAACAATTTCCACGGAACTTCCTCGACCTTGAAATTCTTAAACCAATGTTGTCCAGAGGTAGATAATCCCATGGATGAGCTGATGAACTATTCATCAATCTCTAACTGAACATCGCCTACCTTAGCTCGAAATCCATCGAAGGTCATGGCAAACTGTCAAGCTACACAAAGATTAAAACCCTCGAAACGTTCCACGAAGGTAAGCCATCCACTGTCTGCCAAATCTTGGCGGGCATTGTCAAACATCAACAGGGCCTAGTTGCCATTGGGTTCAACTCGCACGACTGGTGCCATGGAGATGAATTCATGGTAAGGGAAGGGTTCGAATTCATCAACCCATAGTAACAGAGCTACCCGAACCAACAGCAATGAATCGAGCCAAAAGGGGTAAGCATAAATGTGCGCATTCGAAGGTGGTGGAGTCTGCCATGCATATTATTCATTACCTAAGTACAACCGCCAAATTTTGTAGTTGTTCATTCCATAATAATAGTTCAAACAATAAGCCATGTGTACAACCAATCAAATCCAATGTGTATACCAATACGCGCCAGCACTATGCCATAGTGTTCAAAACATTCGACGTATAGATCAATACCAAAATCATTATGCGTCAATGTATTAATTCAAAAGTTTAATCAAAGTGCCAAACGGAATTCATACAATTGACTAGCCAAATTTATGAAAAAATTATCATAAGGATTATATTATATATGTATAAAAAATTTAATCAAAAACCCCTATGCATTTTTATAGAATCAATGATCAAGCTAGTCATAAAAAGCGTAAATCCAAATGCTCAATGCCTTACAAACTCAATAAAATCACGTTATGCAATCAATATAAGAATGTCCAATGAGCATAGTTCAAAAGTTCTTCTATCCACATAACGATAAACAAAAGGTAACTGTAGTAAGAATATCGATAAAAAGATCATGACATTTCAGATAGTGATCGAAATGTGGTCTCGAAAGGAGAAGTTTTCATGCTTACAGTCGTGAAAACTTAACGAAGACAAATGTGCAAATGTCGCAAGAAATGAAAGTGTCATCTATTTGAAAAATGTGACGAAAGACTTGATGTTCGGAAGACATAGGTGTATGCATCTTATAGGATAGATAAAAAGAGGTGACTTGGCTGCCAACACTTCTCTATCAACTAGATTATCCCAGCTCACTGGAGTATTTCACTTTCTTCCATAAAGTGCTTCAAATGGTCTTATCTTCAGCGATGCATGATACCCATTGTTGTAGGTGAATACTACCAAGTGCAGGTAGTCTTCCCATCTTGATGGTTTGTCCATCACATACATTCTCAGTATGTCTTCTATTACTATGTTCAGCCTCTCTGTCTGTCCATCAGACTCACGATGATAAGTTGTACTAAAGTTCAAATTCGTTCCAAATCCTTTGAACAATCCTTTCTAGAAATATGAGGTGAATTTCGGGTCTCTGTCAGGCACAATCGTTTTAGGAATTTCGTGCAATCGTGCCTCTTCCTTTAGGAAAATATCAGCAACATCTGTTGCCTTGTGAGTAGTTTTCAGTGGAATAAAATGGGTAGCTTTTGTAAGATTTTCCACCACCACCATGATCAAATCATGTAGCTTGTCTATTCTGGGAAATCCTGTAATAAAATCCATCGTTACTACTTCCCACTTCCACTCAAGAATGGGTAAAGGTTGCAGCAACCCTACTGGGTCCCTATGCCCACCTTTAACTTTCTGGCACTCCATACATCTGGCAATGTATTCAGCAATATCTCTCTTCGCACCCGGCCAAAAGTAATGTCTCTTGACCGCTGCTACTATTTTTTGATATCCAGGGTGCCCTGCATAAGGCACATTATGCATCTCCTACAAAATCATCTGTTTCAAGCACTGGACATTGGGTACAAAAATTATGTTCTTGTACAATAGTATTCCATCTGTTTCCAATCTATAAATTTCAATCTTCTGTGGCATCTTACCCTACTGTAGCTTGGCTATCAATTCTCTATACTGCAGATCTACATCTACAGCCTCCAGAACTCTTCTTTTAATATCAGTCCAATACATGCTAATGGTTGTAGCACGTAATTCATGCACCCTCCTGCTGAGTGCATCAACCACTTTATTCTCCTTTCCTTTGATATGCTTGATCTCAAAGTAGTACTCACATAGAAATTCCAGCGAACTACTTTGTCTAATGTTTAAGGTTGGTTGATCAAACAAATATTTCAGAACATTGTGATCTATTCTCAATTCAAATCTCCTTCCCGCGAGGTAATGTCTCCATTTCCACAGAGCATGAACGATTATTGCCAACTCAAAATCGTGAGTGGAATAATTCTTTTCATGCTCTTTCAGCTTCCTGGACTCATAACAGATGACAAATCCATTCTGACTAAGAACTCCTCCTAACCCTTATTTACACGCATCTGTGAACACCAATAAATCCACATTTCGATATGCAATCCTCAAGATTGGAGCGTTGGTTAACAACTGCTTCGATCGCTGGAAACTTTTCTCACACTCTTCAGTCCACTAAAACTTTTTCTCCTTCCTTTGCAAGGAAGTGATAGGGTGAGATATCTTTGAAAACCCTACAATAAACCTTATGTAATAGCCTGCTAGACCCATAAAGTATCTAACTTCCTCCACATTCCTTGGCACTGACCATTCTTTGATGGCCTCAACCTTCTTAGGATCCATGGCGATCCCTTCTTCTGAAATAATGTGCCACAAGTAATGGATTTGCCTTTGATAAAACGAGCATTTGCTCAACTTGGCATACAGCTGGTTTTCTCTCAACAATTGCAGCACCATCCTCAGGTGTTTTTCATGCTCTTCCTCTGACTTGCAATACACCAAAATGTCATCCAGGAAGACTATGACAAACTTGTCTAGATAGTCCCTGAATACACCATTCATCAAGCACATAAAAGTAGCAGGTGTGTTCGACAGCCCAAATGGTACCACTGTGAACTCGTAATGACCATACCTTGTTCTAAAGGTGGTATTGTTGATGTCTTCATCTTTTATTCTTACCTGGTGATATCCTGATCTGAGATCTATCTTCGAAAATATTTTCGCACGTTTCAACTGATCAAAAATATCATCAATCCTCGGCAGAGGATACTTGTTCTTGATAGTTACTTGGTTCAACTATCTGAAATCAATGCAGAACCTCAATGTCCCATCCTTATTCTTCACGAACAGGACCGGGGCACCCCAAGGTGACACACTTGGGTGAATGTACCCCTTCTATAGAATCTCTTCAAGATGCAATTGCAACTCTTTCAGCTGTGGCATACTCATTCTATAAGAATCTTTCGACACTGGAGCTACTCCAAACATCAAATTTATAGAGAAATCGATATCTCTCTTCGGAGGTAGTCCAGGTACTTCCTGGAATACATCTTCAAACTCTTTATGTACCTCATGATCCTCAATAATTGACACCTTATCCTTAGGCGTTTCCCCCACATGGGATGCAAATAATTGACAGCCTTTTATGTAGCACTTCTTCAGCTGCATTGCTAAGATTTCTCTACCAACCACAGCTCTGGGAATTCCTTGGACTATTTTCTGATTCCCCTCCTCATCCAGGAATGTAAATTCCTTGTTACAATAGTCCAGGAGGGCATGGTGCTGGTCCAACCAGTCCATCCCAATTAAACAGTCATAAGAGCCTAAAGGCAGAATATTCAATTCAGCCTTCGTGCTCAATCCCTTCATGTCCACCGGACAGGACTTAACCAACTTAGTGACTTTCCTCTTGGTTCCAGTAGCCAACTGCACTAAACAAGAATTTTCATGTTTGCTTCTTGATAAATGCAAACTTTCCACCACTCTAGGGTCTATATAACTATGGTTAGCCCCTGAATCAATTAAAATAATAAATGGTTGGTTTTTAATCATACCTTCCAATTCAATCATGTGTGACTGAAATTCATCTTTCTTGTTGTCCAGGGACGCATAGATCCTTGGCATTCTATTGCCCATGTCCTCCACTGTTTCAGCTTATTGAACAATATGGACAACTCTTGCTTTGCCATTTTTATGGAGACAATCTATGTACTTGTGGTTCTCTTTACAGCCCTAACACTGGATGGGCGTCTGTCTCAACCTTTTTTCTCCCACTTCATCCATTCTCAGCTCTCTAAAAGATGGATGTCCTTGAAGATTATTTCTGAAAAAGGGTGGTTTGTTTTCCTTCCTCCTCTATTCTTTCGTAAACTTCTTCTGGTCAACCCAAGCCTTCCAAAAGGTAGGATTTTCTCTTTGTTGTTCAAATAAGAAATTCACTCTTATTATGATTTATTCCATAGTCTTAGGATCATCATACTGAATCTTGTCACCAATGGGAGGTGGCAATCCACTCAGATACCTCTGAATCTTGACAGCCTCATCTTTGATGAATGGAACATACTTCAGTAATTCCAAAAACCTTCGTTCATATTCATCAATGGTCATGCTACCCAGCTTGAGTTCGAAGAACTCCTTCATCTTTCTGTCATAGTATCTTTTAGTCAGGTATTTCCTCTCGAAATACCCCTTGAATTCCTTCCATGTGATATCTTTCTCTCTAATGTGTTGCACTTGCACAAGCTGATCACACCATATGGATGTTTTTCCTTTTAGTTGATACATTGCAATTCTTCCTTCTGCATGAGAGGAATAATTCTGTAGTTGGAAATATTTCCTCATGCCAAGCAACCTTGTTTCGGCATCTTCCTCCTTCTTATGTTCTCCATCAAATGTAGGAGGCTTAATCTTATTCATCTCCCCTTTCAATTCATCCACTCCATATCTTCATTGTTTTCTGGTAGGGGATGGGCTTAAGCTACTGTGTTCTTCCTTACCAGAATGCTTTGGGGAGCGATGATGATGTCTTCTACCACTCCTCGATCTTATTTTTCTCTCAGGGGTCCTACGACTCCCTGTTTTGCTTGAGTCACTCTCCTTTTCCAATTTCTTTTCTATTCTTTCCAGGCTCTTCAACATCTTTAAGTTGAATTCACCCTACTCATCCCTGACCCTCATGAGATTTTATCTATCGTCTCGGCGAGCCTGGGCATATTTCTACAATCTTTCAATGATTTTCATCACATGCCCTTCCTTATCCAATTCTCTTTCGTGCCCATAGGAGTTCGATCCTTCGATTCCCAAGTTGACATCCCTTCCTTCTCTTTCGTTCTCTGAATTGGAGGCAATCCACACCTCTTTCATTTCTATACTCGGTGTCAATTCATGACTGCCCTCACACTCGTTGAACTCTGGACACACAATGTGTATTCAACCAAAGTTTTTCAGGCCTTAAACCCTTAATAAAACTACAACATTCATAAACCAACGCAAATAAGAAAACTTTTCGATTCCACAAATTTTCTAAGTTCTACTCAGCTCTGTAATTTTCGGGTGATATCTCCCTCTTTCTTAGCCCCTACCCTCGTAACCAAAGGTCGTGACCAAATGCTAGACTACTAGGCGGTACTCGGGCTTTCTGTCACACACCAACTATTGCAACTAAATTTTCTTTTTGTATTTTCTTCGAGGGACAGAATCCCTGAATTTCCATGGGGCCTAGCGCAGACCATCCCTTCCCTTATCCTCTTTCTCCAAACATCGATACCTGAAATGCAATAAGAGTATGGTTCCCTCCTCACTAGCACCTGCTACATATAACCGTAGGCTAGGCTAAACACTAGCACTACTCGCAACTCGTGACTTCGCGAGTTGGAGTGTTGAGCCCTCGTGCTCCTCCTTTGTGAATCCCCAAAACGTGAAAGGTCAACGTTACATGGACTCTACTTACGAGCTGTGTCGTTGTTTCCCGTCGCACGAGACCTCGGCTCTTGGCATTTCGCGACCTTAGCGATCAAGGTGCAACTTCTTCACCCTTCAAAACCTCAAAACATGATAAGTCAACAATGGTTTAACTCTTTCCCCGGTGACATGTGTCCACCACCTATCAACCACGTGCTCCCCACCTAACGGATTTTCCCTCCTTGATGGATGGCTACGATCAAATCGCGACTTCGCACATCACGAGGTCGAACAGTATGTTCTTTGACCTTCTTTCTCTACGAGTCATAGAAATGTTGATCTCTCGCCACGCGTCCTCTACAATGGACGACGTGATTTCCTCTTCGAAGAGTTCAAGATTTTGTGACTCGCACATTGTAAGGTTCTTTTCTTCGAACCCCCGACTCCCGAAACACCGAAATATCCCTCTAGATGATCGACGGTCCATACCACTCCTGGGTCAATGGCCACGATCACGTCGTTATTTTTCATATCGTGAGTTGATGTAGTCTTTCCCTTTGACCACTGCCAATCACGAGTCAGCGAAATTCTGCCCGACTACCACATGTCCCTCCTTTAGTTCTTCCATCAGTCGACATGTGTCCAACTTTATATCTGACAGTCTAACTTCCCGTCGAGATTTCGTGTATCGTAATTTCCACACTCTTGTGCAACTCCAAAGGGTTTTAAACCTTGTGCACGTTCTCCAGATTTGATGGTTGTGAGTGTTCTCCTTTCCTCCTGAACAGATTCTATGGATCCAACACTTCTGGTGTGGACTTCTCTCTCTCCCTATGGCCATATACCACACCATTTGTAGTTTTATAATACCACTACACCTTCTGAGCTTTGTAACATGGTCAAGTAGTCCATTGATAATGATAAACATTCTAAGGTCTGAAATTAGCCCTCCAAACACAATTTCTTCTCAAAACCTCGGTCCAAAGACCACTTATCCAACCCATCCAGGATCAGCGTTGAAACTAGGCTCTGATACCAAACTGTAACGTCCCCAGCCATCATCCCCACTGGCCGGGCAAACGCTACTGTGCGGAACAACATCATTCTAATACTTAATTAATAACATGCATTTAAGTCATATTAAACACATTTAATTCAAAGTAAGCACAAGATTACTGCTAACAAAAATAATCCCTAGCATTAACCATAATTCATATGCACAACATAATACATGATACATATAAGCATCACAGGCATGCAAAACATAATATTAAGCATAAGATGATACTTATCTTTGAAACTGTGGTAATTCCACCAACTACGTGAAGGCCTTCCACGAACCTCCTGGCCTTTTACCACGCTGCTCATCATGCTTAGCAGTGGGTCACCCTCGAACTGGGACTAAGCTCCACCCAAGGCAAGGCATCCTAGTCTAGGCTGAGGTTACAGGGAAAACTGCACAGAATAACCAGAAGGATTCTTCCTAGGATGTCTTTTTATGCCCACTACTCACAGACTCTCATTCCCCACATGCATGTTCTATGTGGGAGTATAAACCTTCACAAGAATAGTCCATCACTTCTTCACCTCCCTCGTTGGGTCTCGGCAACAGGCCTGATCAGGAAGTTTTAGAGCTTCGTAGTTGGTGCTGGACTCTCCCTGGAAGAATAGCACTTCCCAGTAGACTCCTTCACCTAGAAATAGCTTCTCACAGGCCTGACAGACTGCCTCTTCAACCACAACCACCTCCCTCACCTAGAGAGAGTGTTACACATAGGCCATACAACCTATTTCCAACACAGTCGGGAAACCATGAGGCTCCACACGAACATACAATGGTCTACAAGCCACACGTAGTCAAGCACTACGTGACCACAACAATCCATTGGAAACAAAGACACGGCCTTCCCAAAACTAGTGACAGACAGATGCTACAGCATAACAAGGCTCAACAATTATGGAACATTTAGTTTTCCCCAACCAACAATACAAGACAGACTCACGGCTCAGGTTTCGGGGATGTGTGAGGGTGTACAGAGATCCCGCGTAGAGACTTAATGGTTCAAGTAAGGATTCTCTAGAACAAACACTGAAACAGAGGTCGATCCTGGACACCTGCAAGTTCAGACGAAGGATGGAGAATGGGAGATCGAACCCAGACTCGACGGTTTTGACAGAGGGTGTATCGGCTCCTCTAGAAATCAACATATGCCTTTTTGGTTTTCCCTGAGTTGCGTGAGGGTATTCTTGCAGAGGTCATACAGGATTTTTGGTTCAAACAGTCGACAGTAGAATGGAGGAGGAACCCCCATCATGGCTCAACTCAACAGTTTTAAATACATGCACTTGGGTTGACACTTGTCACCCATGAATATCGTTCCTTCCCATTTGGAAGTCACTCGTCCTTCCAAAGAACTTAGGATAAAACATCACATTTCACATGGATTTTGGAATAATATAAAATATTATTCCCAAGAACTTAATCCCCTAGGCTCAACATTTAGCCTCTCTTTCCAACCTTCCAACCCCCAATCCCTTACCCACTCCATGGAAGCTTATTCCCCCATCACTCATTCATTGTGGTCGGTCTACACGCAATAGTGTTTATATTTTTATTAATGTTCTGCATGTTTACATATACAAAAGTAGGCTCCCACCCTTAACACTTAGGCTCTCCGGCCTAATAAGACATAAGCCCACCAGCTTATATAAACTTGTCTCACCAGCCTATAAAACATAATTACAATTCATAATGCAAGCTTTATACTTCATAGACATGATTTACAATAGGGCTCAGCCTTGGGGACATTACACCTTGCACACCAAGATGGGTATCAAAGACTCTAAGCGACATCTGGTCCTAAAATACTGTGGGGCTCTACATAGGTACATCCAAACCAAAATGGATTTCCTGGACATCTCATCACTGGGAGCTTCCTATCGATATGTTGTAAAAATAGAGAATAAATTTAGGCACCAAAAAAAACAAGAGTTCAGGTCTACAAATCCTCAGCAACCAAATTATGATAAAGAAGACCCTAACAAATAGCCTCCTGAAAACTCGTCCAAACCATAGGAAAAGAATGGTAATAGAAAGATGAAGAAGGACACTGGAAAGTGGTGTGAATTCCACAAAATCTCCTTGCACAACATTGATGATTGTCACTCAAAACAGTCATTGGTGTCTAAGGTCAAAGAAAAGGAGTCAAACCTTGATTCAAAATCTGACTAAGAAAATCTTGGTAGAAGATAGCTCATCGACATAGACCCTACTACTATTGTAGCGACCAAAACAATTCAACCAGAAGAACTGACAGATCCTGAAGTTGGGGAGCCCCTCTTCCATTCACAGATGTGGGTGAAGGGTGTTGATATTATGGTAGTTGCAGGAGGTATTTACCTCCAAGTGTAAACCTGATGAGAATAGAATATTCTGGGAATCAAGAAGAAACCCTAATTAGTTGGCTAATAACCCTAGAAGACAAGTCGGCTCAAGAGGATAACTTATATTAGGTTATTAGCCTCCAAGAGAAGAAGTCGACTAAAGCAAATATTATATACTAAGTAAATTGGCACCCAGAATGAGAAGTCGACCCATGCAGTCTACCAGATTTAGTATAAATACAGGAGGCCAGTCTTCATTCTGGCAAGCATTCTCATAACTACAGTAGTACACTTGTGCACACTACAGTTGGGCAGTTTTGTTCGCAAGTTCTGGAGAAGTTGCTACCGCCAGTCAATAGTCTCGATCTTCTCTGGGTTTGGACTCTCTGATCATCTTTTTTTATTCTTGATTGGTGTGTTATCCTTGGAGAGAGGTGTTCTATATTGTTTGGCTATCTAGCCTAGGATGTGCTTCCGAAATGAATCTCTATCAAGGTTAAGGTGCTCGGGGGTGGCTTCGGCCTATGGTTAGGTGACAATAGTGATATTTTCTATGGTTAAATTAGCACATCCATTACTTTCTAACAGATTATGGGCCCACACCTCCTTCATTTAGTCTAACCACTGGAAGGGAGTATAGCCATAAGGATACTAATCTTGTTGAAGAACTGTAGCTAGGGTTTCTAGCAGGAGCAGTTACTAAAGCATTGTCACTAGAGTTACTAGCAGGTACAGTTGTAGAAACCCTAACCCTCTCGTTAAGGAACCTTAAGTGAAGGGATTGACCTAATTTCTGGATAGAGTAGTGCACCCTAGCGTAGTGCATCTCCTAGTACTCTTAGCAAGCTAAGACATCAAGTTTTAGTTTTTGTTCAAATCTAAGGTTGACCAATTCAAAGCAGACATGACTTACTCTATGAAGTCGGAAAACAAGTTAGAAGGGGATTCTAACTTCAGATCATGGAAGACAATGATTGACCTCATCCTTGACAAGAATAAAGTGTTGGATATCGTGAAAGGAAAGATCGTGGAACCATAGTTTGAAGAAGGAAAAGAGAAGGAACCTCAAAACGTTGCAGTTTTGGAGAAATTCAAAGACAATGACATCAATGCCATGAGTATCATAGTGGATTCTATAAAATACCACTTGATACCCTACATCTCCCATATTTACTCATCTAAGAAGATGTACGATGCCCTAACAAACCTCTTCTCAGTTAGAAACATTTGACAAGTAATGAGTCTGAATAATGAGCTCTATGACATGAAGATGAATGATGATGACAACATAACATCATACCTTGTGAGAATCTCTCAGTTAAGAGATCAACTACAATATATTTGAAGAAATCATTTCAGAGAAGTAATTGGTAAATATAGTACTCAATGGTCTTCCCAAGATATGGGATGCATTTTCCGCAAGCATGAATACAAGGAAGGAGTATCCTACATTTAAATAACTTTGGACTTGTTGTGCACAAGAAGAATCAAGGATTAGTTCAAAAGAGAAACCTCAAAATAAATACGATGATCAAGACTCCACAGCAAGATTCAAGAATTTCAGGAACAAAAGGAAGTTTGGTTCAAGGAAGAAGCCAAATCAAGAGAAAGATATGTTAGAAATACAATGCTTCAACTGTCGAAAGTATGGTCTCTACAAGAATCATTGTCCCGAGCTAAAGAAAAAGGAAGGAGACACATGAAGCATCAATTGTCGAAGAAAAGGAACCTTCAAAGAAGACTAAGCAGGATGAAACAAACTTCTTATTCTAAGACAAGGTAACAATATTCTTCATAGTTTTTGTACATACCATGTTTTCTATACATATCTTGCATATCTATTTCTTAGAAGATAATATGTTCCAAGAGAAACTATACCTATCAAAGAACAACAAGATAAGGATTTCTATCACTATGACTACAAGTCAGACAATACACATGAAAGGATGAAGTACATCAACAACCATCGGTAACAATTCATGTGGAAGTTATTACATAAGTAACAGCTGCAAGATAAGCCAAAATTAGAATCAATCCTGAAGAAACCTAGGAGAAGTAAAGACAAAAATAAGTTAGCAATCAAGAGGAATTGGAAAAATATTTGTGACACTTTGTAGAAGGCAATAAGGATGCAGAAAAAAGCGTGAACTCTCCTAGATGGAGGGAGCCGATTATATATTTCTAAAAGAATAGCATGTATTCATGCATGAAGCAAGGACTAGGAGGGAGATAATCCTAAATAATATGATCCATTGAAGATGATGAAGTATCTATCCATGGTAGCAACCATGAAAAGAAGCATGTGTTCAAAGTGAGTTTAGAAGAATTCTTCTTCGAAAAGAAGCCTTAAAGTATCCCTGGTTGTCCATCCACATCCATGATCCTATGATGAAAGAAAGAAGTGGAATATTCAGGGCATAGAATATATAGAAAACTCCATGGACTCAAGAGCTAAAGAGAAACATGAGGAAGAACATGAAGATTCCAAGAAAGAAAGAAAATCCAGAACAACCAATCACTGTATTGAGAATCACAAGACTACCATCCTTATATGAACTCACTAAAAGCAATCAAGCAGAGAAACTGAAAGTTTTGATGAAGAACAGTGTATGGAAGACTTATGAATGTAAGCATTGTGAGATCCAGAACTAGAGGTTTTCCCAGATGGACGGAGATGACTATGATGATTGTTTGTTCCATTAAGCCATACCCTCTTCATGAGCCATTATATAGTCCACAATATCCATGGTTTGGAGTTTACATCAGATGAATGCAAAGATTGTTATCCAAAATAAATGAACAAAGAGCATATGTAGAGAAACCTCAAGGCTTTGAGGTATACCAGAAAGAGACCCTTGGATGCAAATGGAAGAAGATTTTGTATGGATTAAAAAAACTTGGTGCAAAGCCTCCCATGCACAGCAAAAGAGTGGTGAAAACCTTCTATGATAAAGATCAGAATGGTTACTCAGAAGTCCGAGATGATGGATTACTAATCCATGACAAAATCTCATGATGACAGAAGAAGTGCCACATGGATATGTTCCAGTTTGAGTCTTTCCACAATGTTATGAGCTAGCAAGAAACAAAAGAGTTGAATTCAACTATGATATACTATAATGATCAGAGCTATATGAAGCCTTCAGAAAACCAGTGTTCCAGAAATATTGAAGTACATTGAGATCAAGCATTACATTCTTTGTGATGAAGTCCAGAAAAGAGAAAATGGTTCTCCAATATATATCTCCACAGATGAGCAGATAAGCAGATATTTTAGTAAAGCCTCTGTCCAAGATGAAGGAGTTTGTGTACTCAAGCTGCAACTTGTGGAGATGACTTCCTTATTGAAAAAGGAAGAGATGACTCCCAGGTTAGGAGGGAGCAGTGATGTGTTATTGTTGGCCCTTGAGCAAGATTTGAAGAATACTTAGTCATATTTGACCGTTTTTGGGACTGCGAGAGCTTGCCAAAGATGGAGCGCAACACGAAGCAGAAATTAGGGAAACTAGACCTATTTTTAGGTCCCTTTAGGGTTTTGGGTTGATGTAACAGGAAAGGGATGTCGGCCCGTGGGTTTACCCACACTTAGGCCCATTTTTTAATCTATAAATAGATTAGAGGGTGGTAGCACATCTATGTGATGTATAGCTAAAGGCTTAGTGCTAGTAACTAGATCTGTGTGATTGGATGTATATTGCAAGTTCTCTGTACATGATTGTAAGGAGATTGAAAATCTGTGTGCATGTTGTTGTAGTTTTGTGTTGAAATGCAAGGAAGAAGGATCTAGCGAGCTACGCAGATCTTCTGTCCTGTGCGAAGTAAGGGTCATTGAAGCTCTGTACTGTAATCACTTGACCGAGATAATATAAAGAAGAAGACTTTGTGGACATAGCCCCAAGGTGGGGATGAACCAAGGTAACTTTGTGTATTTTTCTTTGTGCTTTGACCTAATGTGTTTATCTCCTTCTTCGCTAAGTGCTTGATGTGATTAAATAGATTTAGTTATGCTTTGTGTTTCTGAGATAGGAATGAATGTTAGATCTGATATATAAGATTCTTAGTGTCTGATCTGGTGAACCCAATATATCTTGCTGTATCTAAGTGCTAAGTCTTATTGAATCTAATTATATACTATGATGCTTTGTGCTATCTCCGAAGTGTTGTAAGGGTTGAATATTGATGGATAAACCATGCTAGATAATTGCTAAATGCTATAATCACAAATCCATGTCCCATCTAAGGTTGCAGACATATGAGTCCTGCAACCACCCCTACCTCTACCTCGGGTGAGACTTCATATGCTTCATAGGTGTTGCTGAAAGGGCCAGTAGTTAGGGTTTGTTGGTGCCCTCTTGAGTGTGAACCCTGGGTCTGCCTCTATGCCAACAAATGGTTTCGTTGTCAGGACTGAAACTGTGATTGCTAGGAACTAAAGAAGAAGAAGCTTTGTGAAAAATAAGCTCTAAATCAGATCATATATGAAGAAAGGAAGATCAAATCTGAAGAAAAGAAGCGAGATTTGAACGCTCTGTGCTCTAAGAAAAGTAAAAGTGGAAATTTCTGAAAGAAAGAGGTCAAATATGCAGTGTTAGCGTCGGAAGTCACTCCTGGATTGCTTACAGGAGCAGAGCCCGACACCCATCAGTTTAATGTCATGATTTGTTTATAAAGGGGTGATCGAATGGAGATAAAGACTCGAGGAGATATTACTCTAACTCAGGGACTGGGTCTAGCATGCGACAGACAAAGGAGGTCTTGATCTAACTTCAGCCAGTGGGTTGATAAAAAGATGGATAGGTGGAAGACTTGGTAGGAGGGTGAACAAACTACTTTGGGCAATAGGCTTTCGGTAGTTTGCAGAAGAAAGACTCTGAATGCAAGATCCGCTTGGTTCAGGGTCTCAAGAAACTGAAAGGGGACTTGACTGTATCCTCCAATTCCAAGTCACTCAGCGCTGGGAAAAAATCACAAGAACCGATTAGAGACGACGCAACTATTACAGTGATCCATGACAACATCATCCTATAATAGCTGCAGCTCGAATGGATCCTCCAATTCCGAGCTGCTCTAACACAATGTAAACAAAGGCGTGAAAGAAACTGGCATTCATAAGATAAGAAGTCTCAAACGTTCAATACATAACCAGAGTATCAGTACTTCATTAAATCTTTACAACCGGGAGCTCTGCTCAACCATCAATAGATACAAAAATGGCGAAAACGCCTTCATATACTCAAAATAACAACAACAACAGAATCAAGACGTTGCATTAAAAGCTTTGCGTCTACATGGCTTCTGACAGTCAACACCTGTAGTCTCTGAGTGATCGTGCACCTACGGCAGACGTGATCGCACTCCTGACAGTTTTATGGATGAATCGACGTGCCTTTAATTCATAGCTGGAATTTCCCATTATGGCGGAGGCAACGTTTAACCACCACCAACTACTTCAATAACTGCTTCCTTGGGATTTAGGATGGCTCGGCCAACTCGGCACCCTTGGGACGTGGACGGACCCTCACGCTGCCACCTGGATTAACTGAACTACCTGATGGATAGGCATGGAGGCCAGCACGAGGGATGTGGTGCATAACGGGAGTGGTGGCACCAAAACTATGAGAGTGTGGTAGGAAGTGACGAGGCGTGAGGGAGACAACAGAGGAAGACACATGGCGGAAGAAAATAGGTGGAGGGGGCGGGAGATGAGATATAACGGGATTGCTTTTAGTGGGAGGCTAACGTGGAAAGGAGAGGGACACATGGCAGGTGGTGAGTGGAAGATGAGGTGGGAAAGGGATCACACGGACCAGAAGAGGGGATATGGACAGATGGTAAGGTAACACGACAAGAAAGAGGGGCCCCACGTAGATTAAATGTAGAAAGGTAGAGGGTGCCCGGATTGCCTGTGCGTCGTTGATCCGGGCGCACCAATCACAGCCATTGGAGAGATGCGTACTCGATTCTRGACCCCCCCCCCCTCAAATTAAAGGTAGAAAGGTGGGGGGGATCCAGAATCACCCTGCGCGTCGTTGATCYGGGTGGCTCGATCGTGACCGTTGAAGAGATGCTCCCTGGATTCCGGACCCCCCCCCCTCCGCTTAAAGGTAGAAAGGCGGGGGGGCTCCGGAATCGCCCGTACGTCGTTGATCTGGGCGCGCGRATGCCTGGCGTCCAGATTTGACTGTCTCTTAGCGCAGGYGCATTTTGCGCCCCGGGCTTAGGACAAGTGGGTTTTTAACCCATTCTTTTGCATTCTAACCCCCTTACAAGAAATGTCGCTAATATTAGGCTCCATGGGGGATAGAGTCGTCCCTGTGATGCTCTAAGAACTCTTTGCAGATTCAGTGCCTGGTCCATTGGTCTATGGAGTCATTTATTAAGCTGAAAACAAAACAATATTTACAAAACAAAAGGGAGCTGACTACGGCTCAATAAAAACATTTTTTCAAGAAATGCCCATTTACTGAGCCATTAAAAACTTCTTTTCCTTCCAGATCCTACAACCTGTAAGTGTTGTTTGAAAATACTTCAATGATCCTGAAAGGCCCAAACCAGAGGGCATCAAACTTACTGTGCTTTCCCCTATCCTGCCTGGGTGCATCCCATTTGAGCACCAGATCACCCTGCTCGAAATATTTCTTTCTGCTCTTCCTGTCGAAGGTCTGTTTGATCTGCTGCTGATGATCGTGGGCCTTGTTCATGACCTGTTCCCTGATCTGTTGTATTTCCACCATCTAATGAATTCTTCTGACCATATGGTCAGGCTCTCCTTCAATGTCCTGGAGGAATTTCGCCACAGATAAAGCGAGCTGAGTGGGGAAAACAACCTCTGTTCCATAAACAAGCTTAAAGGGTGATATGCCCAGGGACTTCTTTGTTGTCACTCAATCATCCCATAACGCAAATTTGAGCTTTGAATCCCAGGCCCTTTTATTGTCTTCCAATAATTTTTTAATGAGCTTGATCAGGCTTTTATTGGAAGATTCTGCCAGTCCATTTCCTTGAGGATAGTAGGGAGTAGAGTGAATCAGTGAAATCTTAAACTGTTCACAGAACTTGACCAGAGGCTCAGACCTGAAGGGGGCGGCGTTATCAGTGACAATTCTGCTAGGGCAGCCAAATCTAGCTATGATATCCTCCAGGAAGCTGATAATCACTTTGTGGGAAGTGCTTCTGGTGGGGACAGCTTCTATCCATTTGGTGAAATAGTCTGTAGTAGTGAGGATCCATCTGTTCTAGCCACTTGAGGGAGGATGAATTTCTCCAATGAAGTCCAATCCCCACTACTGAAAGGGTGTTGAAACTACTACAGGCTTTAATGGCAGAGATTTGAGCTGCTGCTTTCCTGAGAACCTTTGGCATTTGATGCAGGCTCTTATTTCTCTGCAGACATTAGGGAATAAAGTGGGCCAGTAATACCCAGCTCAGAGGATCTTATGGGATGTGGTCTTCCAGAAATGATGCCCCCCACAAAGGCCACTGTGGAAATCAAATGTAACTTGTTGGGCCTCTTGTGGGTCCAGGCACCTTAAAAATACCCCTAAAGGGTCTTTCCAGTACAAGGTTTGGTCAATGAGGCAATATCTTACTACCTTGAGCTTTAGAGCTCTTGCCTTTCTTTTTTCCATTCCATCAGGAGGCCTTAATTCTTGCAGAAAGTACAAGATATCCTTGTACCAGGGGCATGTTGCTAGTGATAAAGCACCTTGAGAAATCTTGTTGGATGACTTGGCTTGCTCATTGATGAAGTTAATCCCCAAAGCCTTGCAATTGGATTCAGCTAGCAGCTTGGCTAAACCCTGCCCCTTGATCAACTTGGTGAGCTTGATCACCATATCAAATTCTAGGATCTTGGCGATCCATTTTCCTCTCCTCCCGTCTATTTCTGGCTGTATAAGAATGTCCTTCACAGAGGCTGAAGGAACATATGCAATGACTCTTGAGTGCAAAACATACACTCTTAAAACTTTGAGAGCTTTCACCAAGGCATAGGCCTGCTTCTCCATGATCTCGTACCGGACTTCTGCATCTCTCAATGCCTTGTTGTAGAAGGAAATAGGCTGCTCTCACCCTTGATCATTTTTCTGCAACAAGACTGTTGCTACTGTATCACAAGAAGAAAAAGAAAAGATTAGGAAATCTTTAGAATAATCAGGACTGATTAGCACAGGTGCCTCAGTCAATGCCTTCTTTATTTGGAAAAAAGATTCCCTGGGTTCAGTAGTCCACTTCATTTCATTTCCCTTCCTGAGCATGGTTGTGATGTGTTTCACCAACTCAGCAAAATTAGAGACAAATCTCCTCAGAAAATTTATCTTCCCCAAAAAGGCCTGAACTTCCTTCTTAGATCTGGGAAGTGACAGGGCCTGAAGTGCTTCTACCCTGCTAGGGTCAATCATTACTCCCTCTGCTGACACTATATGGCCTAATATCTTCCCTTCTTTCATAGCAAACAAAGACTTCTTAGGGTTCAGGGATAGGCCAAACCTCCTACACTTCAGGAAAACTTTCTTCAAGTGGCAGCAATGCTCTTTGTCTGTCCTGGAGAAGATCGTGATGTCATCTAGATAAATTACCACGAACTGGTATTTCTCCCCGATGAAGGCTATGTCCATGGCTCGTTGAAATGTTGCTCCTGCATTCATCAGTCCAAAAGGCATTTTGGCATACATGAATGTGCCCCAAGGAGTTGTGAAGGCCGTTTTTTCCCTATCCTCGGGCATGACTGATATCTAATTGTAACCAGAGAAGCCATCAATCATGGATATCCTAGATGCACCAGTGACCCTCTGCAATATGTGCTCCATGTTGGGCAGGGGATAATTGTCTTTCCTTGAGCTCCTGTTCAGGTTCCTGAAATCAACACAAAGTCTGATTTTACCGCTTTTCTTCCTTACCGGGACCAAATTGGCCACCCACTCAGAATATCTCAAGGGGACAATGATTTGGGCATCTAGCAGCTTCTTCACTTCTTCCTCCATGACAGGCAGCAACATGGGATTTATCTGCCTCAGCTTCTGCTTGAATGGCTTGGCCTCTTCTTTCAGCGGGATCTTGTGTTGAATGACTGATGTGTCATATGTCTTGAGGTCTTCGTAGGTCCATCCAAACACATCAGAAAACTCTCTCAGCAACTCAGTATATTTGTCCCTCTTCTCCTTGGTCAAACTCCTTGAAAACTTGACAAATTTAGGCTCCCCTGGTGTGCCAATGTTGCACTCAGTTGTGTCAGCATCATCACTTGAAACTCTACCCTTCACTGCCACATCATTCCCATCAAATAATATTTCTAGAGGGACTAGTCCCCTCGGAATGTGATTGCCAGGTAGTTGAATAATGTCATGCTTTGCTATTTTACTCAACAACTGGCCCCCATCAGGCCCTTCCTCAGACACAGGATCTTGGTCGATATGCAGCTCTGAAAAATCTTCGATAGTCTCCAAGAATTTCTTGATCTCAAGATCATCCTCAAACACCTTCCAATGCTTGACATTGTCAGGTATGGAGGGCCTGTATTTTACTTCTACCTCATACCTAAGCTTGGGTAGCAAGGGTACTTTGAAATTGCTTGCTGATGTAGCCAAAGAATCTGCCACTATGTTCTCCTCTCTTGGAATGAAAGAAATGTTAAATGTTGAGAAGAAACTGTCAATTACGTCCCATACCTCATTTCTATAACTTCTGAGTTTAGGAAGCTTGGCCTGATAAGTGATTTTGATTTGCTAGACTACCAACTCTGCATCTTCGAACACTGCTACCTCTTGAATTCCCATTTCCCTTGCAGATCTTAATCCTAGGATGAGAGCCTCATACTCTGCCACATTGTTGGTAGATTCAAATTCTAGTTTGTATGACAGAGGTATGGTTTCCTGAGCAGGGGACACAAAAACTATCCCAGCTCCAGCTCCTTCCCTGGAAGAGGCCCCATCAAAGAAAAATTTCCAGAAAGGGGTAATGGAAGGAGGGAATTCAGGGGAAATGGTGGGCTGCTTTCTGAGTTTGAGAGGAGGCTCGGGGGCATGGGTGAGCTGTAGTAAACTGGAGCCTAAATCAGTGTCCAAGGTGAATATGGGATGATTGGTAGGGTTGGATTTGTCACTAATTATGTAGGCCAGTTGGGTTTCCCTGTACAGTCTTCTATGATCTCCTCCAAACACTGGGATAGTAGCATATGTGAGGTCCATCTGTAAGTTTCCCCCCAGTCTTTTTATCCAATATCTTGACAATAGCATACCGAACTTGGGGGGGACATCAGCCACTACAATATCCATGACCATACTTTTCATGGGCAACTGAAATAAGGTCACAACCAGGCCGAGACACTGAACTCTCCTAGCGTCAAAGGAATAGAGGTCATGATAGGCTCGGGTGACTTCTAGTCCTAATTCTTCCATGATGGTCTTGGGCATGAGGTTGTGAGAGGCCCCTGAATCCATAAGGAAATTATGCAACACTTTATCATGTATGTTCAGGGAGGTGTAGAAGGGAGGGGATGAATCATCTCTGTCTTCTACCATGGGGCCTAGGACAACTGTTGGCCTTTCATCTTGGAGGTTTATGGAGTCTGTGGGAGGGCATGAGGCTTCAGATTTCAAAATCTCAGATAAGCATTTTTTGAACTCTTCATGTTTGATTAGATCGGTGAGGGGCACAGGGATCCTGATCTTTTGAATCTCATGCTTGAAATTAAAAGAAGATGTAAGCTTTGGGACTTCTCTTATTTCAAGAACATGATTGTGGACAATGGGAGAGAGGAGTTGAGGCTTCTTACCTCTGTCACTGTCTTCTACTTTATTAGCATATTTCTCTGTTCTAGTAGACTGCTCAGGAACATCAGGTGTTACTGCCCTTTTGTCGGACCTCAGGTTATACTTGCCTCGGCCGCCGCTAACCTTGTCTCCCTTGCTCAATTCATTTAGCTGACCATCCATGAGAGACTCTTCATAAGCTGTTTGAGTAAGATGAGGAAAAGGAGGAGTGTCTTCTAAGCAGTGGATTTCAGAATCAAGCTCATTTGTTTCTCTTTCTTCCTCACCAGCCACCAAATTGTTCTGAAAAGGGGCCTGAATTCTCTGGTCTTCTCTGTCTCTTCCCCTCTCTCTATGCATAGCCGGGGGAGCAATATTATTTGGCCTTCTGAAACCTCCTTTGTTTTCGGTGATCTAAGGACCCTTGTACATTTTCCTCCTTTCCACCTTCATTCTCTCCATCTCTTCAGACAGAAACTTCATCATCTTGGTCAGTTCATCCACTTGAGGGTGGGGTACCGATGAGCCAGAAGTCGAGGCTTCAGATTTTCCCTTTCTTCTATCTGCATTAGCCTTGTTCCTCAGTCTGTCAGTTGCTAATACATTGGATTCCACTTCGACAGTTGCATATTGCATTTGAGCCAAGGAGGTGGCTCTTCTTTCTCTCAATAGCAGGCAGAAATCAGGGTCAAATGCACCAGCATAGGAAATTTGGCCAGAGGCTTCTGAGGGCTTTATCTCTGTAGGAATATTATTATACATCTTATTAAATATTTTGGAGAAGTCAGAGACAGACTCTCTTTCCATTTTCTTCAGAGACCCAAACTCTGTCATGTAATACATGAAATCCTTCCTATCTCCCCACTGCCTCAGGAAAACACTATCCAGGGCTTCAATTCTAGCAATAGATCCGGGGGTTAATCCTCTAAACCACTTCCTCACCTCACCATCCAGGCTCTGGAAAAAGACTCTCATCCAGACATCTTCATTTTCAATGTTTAGGTTGTCTGCATAACTATAGAATGCAGCCAAGTTCTCTTCTGCAGTTATGTCCCCCTCTCCAGTGAACTTGGGAATGTACTTCAAGTAGTCTCTAGCAGGGAGAGGATTCATAGGATGGGGTAGGATTAACGGGGCATATCGGGCAACAACTGTGGAATCCATTCTATTTAGAGGGGGATTAGCACCAGCCATAGAAGTATTAGGTGGAGGATAACTTGGAGGGGAAGGAGTTCGTGAAGGGGCTACTAGGACTGAGTCTTGAAGCAGAGTGGGAAACAAGAGAGGGCTCAAGGAAAAGGCCAATGAACTCGAGTCAGCAGGTTCTCCTCTTTGCGCAGGAGTAGGGAAATCTCTTGTAGTCCCAGGCCTACGCCCAGGAACAGCTTCAGAGGAGAGGGGAGTGACAAGAATTTCTCCCTCCAATCCTAGCTCAGGAGGGGAAAACTCAGCAGGAACACTCCCAAAATTTAAGAAACAAGAAACCTCTGAAGGAGGCCTATTAAGGAACTGAGGAAGAGAAAAAGGAGTTCTCACGGAAGGGGATGGTGGATTACCTGCTTCGGTGGTGGAAACTTCTTTTGCAAATCTCTTTCCTCTTCTGAGAACCACCTCTAGGTCAGCTTCAGGTGTAGCTAGAGGTAGCTGTGGATGAGACCGCGTGTGTCTACCTCTGAAAGCCACAATTGATAGAGAAGATTCTCCCCAGCGGAGTCATCACAATGGAGTCACCAGGTGCACAGTAGCAATCTTCAGGTTCTGATATC
This sequence comes from Picea engelmannii, assembly GCA_009831015.1. Taxonomy (NCBI): domain Eukaryota; kingdom Viridiplantae; phylum Streptophyta; class Pinopsida; order Pinales; family Pinaceae; genus Picea; species Picea engelmannii. Next base: position 433,900 of record ML792429.1, on the reverse strand, counting down.
TGATGCACCTTCAGAATCAGTTGATCGTTGTCGTTCAATCCCGGGGAAAATATTCAACTTCGTCCCCGGCAATAGCGCCAGAAATGTTAGCGTTGGAAGTCACTCTTGGATTGCTTGCAGGAGCAGAGCCTGACACCCATTAGTTTAATGTCATGATTTGTTTATAAAGGGGTGATCGAATGGAGATAAAGACTCGAGGAGATATTACTCTAACTCAGGGACTGGGTCTAGCATGCGAGAGACAAAGGAGGTCTTGATATAACTTCAGCCAGTGGGTTGATAAAAAGGTGGATAGGTCAAAGACTTGGTAGGAGGGTGAACAAACTACTTTGGGCAACAGGCTTTCGACAGTTTGTAGAAGAAAGACTCTGAATGCAAGATTCGCTTGGTTCAGGGTCTCAAGAAACTGAAAGGGGACTTGACTGGATCCTCCAATTCCAAGTCACTCAGCGCTGGGAAAAAATCACAAGAACCGATTAGAGATGACGCAACTATTACAGTGATCCATGACAACATCATCCTATAATAGCTGCAGCTCGACTAGATCCTCCAATTTCGAGCTGCTCTAACACAGTGTAAACAAAGGCGTGAAACAAACTGGCATTCATAAGACAAGAAGTCTCAAACGTTCAATACATAACCAGAGTATCAGTACTTCATTAAATATTTACAATCGGGAGCTCTGCTCAACCATCGATAGATACACAAATGGAGAAAACGCCTTCATATACTCAAAATAACAACAACAATAGAATCGAGACATTGCATTAAAAGATTTGCGTCTGCATGGATTCTGATAGTCAACACCTGTAGTCTCTGAGTGATCATGCACCTATGACAGACGTGATCGCACTCCTGACAGTTTTATGGACGAATCGACGTGCCTTTAATTCATAGCCGGACTTTCCCATTATGGTGGAGGAAAAGTTTAACCACCACCAACTACTTCAATAACTACTTCCTTGGGATTGAGGATGGCTCGGCCAACTCGGCACCCTTGGGACATGGACGGCCCCTCACGCTGCCACTTGGATTAACTGAACTACCTGATGGATAGGCGTGGAGGCCAGCATGAGGGATGTGGCGCATAACGGGAGTGGTGGCACCAAAACTATGAGAGTGTGGTAGGAAGTGACGAGGCGTGAGGGAGACAACAGAGGAAGACACATGGCAAAAGACAATAGGCAGAGGGGGTGGGAGATGAGATATAACGGGATTTCTTTTAGTGGGAGGCTGACGTGGAAAGGATCGGGACACATGGCAGGCGGTGAGTGGAAGATGAGGTGGGAAAGGGACCACATGGACCAGAAGAGGGGATATGGACAGATGGTAAGGCAACACGACAAGAAAGAGGGGCCCCACGTAGATTAAACGCAGAAAGGCAGAGGGTTCCCAGATTTCCTGTGCACCGTTGATCTGGGCACACCAATCACGGTCGTTGGAGAGATGCGTACTCGATTTCGGACCCCCCCCCCTCAGCTTAAAGGCAGAAAGGTGGGGGGGGTCCGGAATCACCCTGCGCGTCATTGATCCGGGCGGCTCGATCGTGACCGTTGAAGAGATGTGCCCTGGATTCCGGACCCCCCCCCCCTCCGCTTAAAGGTAGAAAGGCGGGGGGGCTCCGGAATCGCCTGTACGCCGTTGATCTGGGCGCGTGGATGCCTGTCGTCCAGATTTGACTGTCTCTTAGCGCAGGTGCATTTTGCGCCCCGGACTTAGGACAAGTGGGTTTTTAACCCATTCTTTTGGATTCTAACCCCCTTACAAGAAATGTCGCTAACATGCAGAAAAGAGGTAAGATCTGTAAACTCTATTCTCTGATAAAGGTAAGAATAGTTAAAAGTCTTAGATCTGAAAACTTTGTGCTCTATAGAGGTAAGATAAGTGGAATTTTTTTTTTTTCTGAAGCATGAATTTAGGTACACTTGATAGATTTTGTCCTAGTCTGGAAAATAGGGCATGGTTAGATGGAACAAAATTTGATAGATCTGATAAGAATAATGATAGGTATGTTATACCTATGCATAGCAAGAATGTTTGGACTAACATATGGATGCAGGATCCTAGAAAAAAAAATTGCAAGCTAACTACCATGACCCTAGTGTGCAGTATAGAAGAGGTTAGGGGTCATTTAAAAGAAAGAGAGGATTGACCCTATGTTACAGTTGCAGAAAACTGAGACATCTAGATAAGGAATTCCCTAGTGAAAGAACGAGTTGTCTCTATTGCAAGGCTTTGGACCATGAAGTATTGGACTGCCCTAGAATGAATGCCAGGCTTGAAAAAATGAATCTATGTGAAGAAAATCTCAAGTCAGATCCACAAATAGCAGAAACCCAGAAATAATCAGAGATGATGTTACTACAGATGAAAGAAACCTTGAGTGATCACTGACATATTAGGCTATCAAAGATCTTCAAAGAAAAAGAATGCATCGAAGTAAGAATAGAAGACTTCGACATTGACTGTGTTCTGGATGAGGAAACACAGGTGAATTTCATGACAGAAAGAACTTGGGAAGCTATAGGGAGACCTGCTATGACTCCATCCCTAAGTCGAATAGGGTTATTCAGAGGAAAAATGGTAAACCTATGTGGAAGGCTCACTTGGATATCTATGAATGTCAATGAAATTCTAACAGAGGAAGATTTTGAAATCATCAAATTTATTGAGGATAGTGCCCCATTTACTATGTTACTTAGAAATCCTTGGATTGAAAGAGATCGTGCTAGAAAGAAGGAAGAAGAAAAAAGTTTTAGAACAACAGAGACAAGAGTTAAAAGACTTCAGGACCAGAAAGATCGCACATTTGATTGAAGAACAGAAGAAAAGATCGAAGCCCTTTCACACTAGAAACCCAGACTTTGAAGTTATCAGAATGCCAGAGGATTCACAGAAGACTCAAGTCTCCATCGCAGATAAAGAAGATTCGTTATCCCTAAACCCTAAGAAAGAACATCGCGAAGTGACTATATCCAAGGAAAATAGAAATCAGAATAGAAAAAGAACCACTGAGATGAAGCTCACGGGAAAGAAAGCTAGAAAGTTAAGTAAGAAGAAGGCGAAGATGGAAAAACTACAGAAGAGTCCAGATGGAACTTCACAAAAAGAGAAATTGTAGAATTCGAGCTTCGCTGAGATATCAGAACAACGACATGGGTCACTTCACCATGGTGAAGCGATATCGTCATTGGAAGCCAATATGTTCGTTCGATTGCCTCTCCGAACGGGTCGAAAAGAAATTATGGGTTACCACTAGACCGATGGACAACACCAAAATGGATAGAACGGAGTTAATGAAGGCCCCATGTCCGTTGCAAGCAAACCGTTGTTGAGATTGCCTATTTATCTCATCACGCCATGCTCGAAGAAAACTTTTTCCAATTAAGAAGTTGAATCTCACAGAATTAGCAACTGTCTACAGTGATTGTCACACCGTTGTTATTTATCCCAGTACAGTGCTTAAGACCAGTGTGACCCCGATTATTTTCCTTGAGCGTATATGTTCGACGAGCTCAACGTAGCTGAAGAATTTATAAGAGAGGTACTCTCTAGCCTCAGAACTGAATGAGTCATGTCGAATGTCGAAAACAGGGTTGTCTACAGGTCTACAGGAATCATCGACGAGACGAACGCAAGCCTCCCCATCGACTGCTCGAGCAGGAACATCTCGAGTCGGCATAGAAAGAAGAACTAAGCATAAAGACAACATAACCAATGAAAATTTAGTACCATCCATCCTACCAGCTTACATACCTCCTTTGAGTGGTGCGATTAATCGGGACATCATCCCTCGAGACTTTGAATACACCCTAGTCACTTCTTATATACCAAAATGAGTATGCACCTACCACGTAGAACAAGACAAGGTTGCAGCGTTGAAGTTTTGGGACTTCAATGTGGGAGACCATAAATCTTACAACATGCTTTCCCTGCACAAGTACTTAACCAGAACCAAGGGCAAGAATTCCAAGATCATCCCTCAGCAATGGACGATGAACCTCGAGCAGTCTACGTTGCTCAGCGTCATGAAAATACCTCACTTCGGAAGACAGAAAGAGGTGAATGCTTGTGTAAAACTACTGCTAGAAAGTTACCATGGAGGATACCTGTGGGTAAGCCACCGCATAATTATTTATCCAACGCTGATAAATAGGATCACCAGGCTTAGTATGCATGCCCTGATCCCCAATATTACTACCCTGGAAAGACCACAGACCATGCTCTTTCACAGAAGATTAAAGAATCTTATGGCAAAGTCGAGAAGGGCACATGAGGCTACAAGGTAGCCTCTATCGAGAGTGGCATAGTGCTCCTTGCATGCCAACTGATAGCAGGGAAATTGGTACGTACGAACAGACCAACTCAAGTATCAGGCTTCGTAGTTGACCTCGCAGGAAAATGCGTAGAGGGACTACAGATGAACTGGGTGAACTACCTGGTTAACCAGCTAGAGATTGATTGCAAAGAAGCCTGGGATCAAGGGCATGAATTACATTTTAGATGGTTGCTAATACTGATCGCTTTTGTTGCATGGGAACTACCGTAAGGCGCAACCTTCCTAGACCTCGACCCTTTTGAGCCCTTAGCCGCAAATTTCAATACTTTATGGTACTCGAATGATATGAACAAACAGTGGCAATCAAATGTCTTTTTTCATACATACTATAACCAACTGAAAAAATCCATAGGGGGTGAACCTCGCATAACCCCGAACACTTTACAAAGGTTCCAACCTCTGATAAAGTTCAGCACGGATCGCCACTTTATATACCTAACTCCATGTGCTGATGAACACCAGAAATAGCTTCAGTCCTATTATAAGCTGACAGAAGAAGACCTAGAATAAATCACCAAGGAATGGTCGACGGACCTCCTTATCTAAGAAGATCCAGCAAATATGTCCGACATCGATAGCCCAAAAGTTGCGCAGAATACACCTGGGCCTAGTAAGGCGAAGAAAACTAAGAAGATAAAGAAAGATGAGGAAATCCAGGACGTCGACAGTAGATCTGTAAGGACGGCTTCCACCACACCCTATCACGAAGGTAATAACGAAGACTTAGAAGAAGTTGAACAAAGGCTAGAGGATGAAGTAGAGATCATAAAGAAAAGAAAGGGTTCACCTCCAAGACCATCTTCCAAGAAGAAGTCGAAAGCATCCGTGACTAAATTGACGACCACACTCACCCCAGACGACTTCAGCTTTCTCCTCGTGACTATGAATGAAGCTATCAAAGAGATAACAAAAAAATAGGTATCCAAGCAAGAGGCCATGTACAACATAATTGAAGTCGAGCTCCAAGGATTAAAGGAAGCACTTCAATTGAGCCGTGCAGCTTCCATTGCACCCCTTCCAGAAGGAACAACAGAAGCAGGAGATGAACCAGTTCAACTTCGTAGGATTTCTGACACAGTCAAAGTACGCCTTCAAAAAGAAGAAGCAGCAACAGCGTAGGCCACCCAGGCCCTAAAGCAACCATAGGAGGAAATCATAGAGTAGCGCCAAGGTGTACAACAAGAGAAGGAGGCCATCCAAGTGAAATTTGACGAAGACAGAGAAAAAATCCAAAAGGAGAAGGAGCAACTTCTCGTGAAGCAAGTCGGGATCAAAGAAACTGTCAACAGAACATTTCACTCTATGAACGGCTTAGAAAAGAAGGCCGAAGAACCCTTAGACCGTCAAGTGATGAAGCTTGTTGAAGTTATTCAACAACTTCAACAAAGAGTCATGGACTTAGAGCTTCAGATCATCCTAAGCACCCCACAAGAAGAGTGTGACCAATGAGAAATAACTTCCTGGAGTACAATAAAAAGGATTAAATCACTCACCAAAGAATGCAAACAATTAAGTAGCAAAAGCACGCAAATACATGAGAACCTAACCAAGAACCCAGAATTGCATAAATTGGAGTCACAACTCCAGGAAGTGAAGCATCATGCAGATAGACTTCATATGCAGTTGAAGGCCCTATCAACCATAGAGAAAATGAAGCGATCCCACAAGAAACGCATCGCACAGCAACATATCCACATGATCCAAAGAAAGGTAATGGAAGTAACTTAGCAACTTCAACCTTTACAGGATAAGGAATGTCATCTATTCTTAGAGATTGAGAACCAAAGAATAGAGCTGGAACAGATCGTGACTACAGCCGAAAAGTACCTAGAGGGACCAGTCAATAATCCACTCATTCAAGAGTTTGCCGAGCAAGAGGAAATCGCAAAGCAGTAGCTCGAGCTAAGCTTAAGGAATTTGAGGTGGAATTGATCAGACCAGAGTGACTCGAGATGAGTCACAGGTGAGTGTTGGGGGCCAATTGGCCCTTGACCAAGTTTTGAAGAATACTTGGTCATATTTGACCATTTTTGGGACTGCGACAGATTGCCAAAGATGGAGCGCAACACGAAGTGGAAATTAGGGAATCTAGACCTATTTTTGGGTCCCTCTAGGGTTTTGGGTTGATGTAATGGGAAAGGGATGTCGGCCCATGGGTTTACCCACGCTTAGGCTCATTTTGTAATCTATAACTAGATACTTAGGCAATGTAAGTAGAGGGTAGTAGCACATCTACGTGATGTATAGCTAAAGTCTTAGTGCTAGTAAATGGATTTGTGTGATCGAATGTATATTGCAAGTGATCTGTACATGATTGTAAGGAGATTGAAAATCTAAGTGCAGGTTGTTGTAGTTTTGTGCTGAAGTGAAAGGAAGAAGGATCTAGTGAGTTGTGCAGATCTTTTGTCCTGTGCAAAGTAAGGGTCATTGAAGCTCTGTGTTGTAACTGCTTGACTGAGATAATATAAAGAAAAATAATTTGTGGACATAGCCCCAGGGTGGGTGTGAACCATGGTAACTTTGTGTATTGTGCTCTGTGCTTTGACCTAATATGTTTATCTCCTTCTTAGATAAGTGCTTGATGTGATTAAATAGATTTAGTTATGCTTTGTGCTTCTGAGATAGGAATGAATGTTAGATATGATATATAATATGCTTAGTGTCTGATATAGTGAACCCAATCTATCTTGTTGTATATAAGTGTTGAGTCTTCTTGAATATAAGTATATATTGCGATGCTCTGTGCTATCTGCGAAGTGCTGTAAGGGTTGAATATTGATGGATAAACCATGCTAGATAATTTCTAAGTGCTATAATCACATATCTCTATCCCAGCTAAGGTTGCAGACATCTAATTCCTACAACCACCCCTGCCTCTACCTCGGGTGAGACTTCATCTGCTTCACAGGTGTTGTCGAAAGGGCCAGAAATTAGGGTTTGTTGGTGCGCTCTTGAGCGTGAACCCTGGGTCTGCCTCTGTGCCCACAGTTATTGATTTATGGATAGTCATTTTTCAGTTCAAAAAATGGTCCAGGATGAGCAGTTCCTTTCCAATTCGAAAAGTGGTTTGAGATTTCTGACGGACAAACATTTTCTAGTTCAGAAAATGGTCCATATCGAATGGTCATTTTCGTAATGAAAATGGTTTGATGGATTGTTGATGTACCATAGACAATGATTCCCCTTATGGTCAACATGGGGAATGGTCTAGGATAGTCTCTCTTCTTTATGGTCACTCTCAATAGTGGTCAAGAAGACTGGTCTGCCTCACCGGACAGTCATTCTTTCGAAGTTCATAGTTGTGTGCAGTTTCGAAGAATGGTCCATTTTGGAGGTTGGTGCAGAACAATCATTTCCTTAGGAAATGGTCTAGACAGTCATTCCCTAGGGAAGATTCATTCTCTCCAGGTTGCACTTTTTTTAGTGCCGGAGGAATGGCCCAGATAAGTGAATGGTCTAGGTTCAACAATCAGGGACAGACATTTCCTAGGGAAGATTCATTCTCTCTAGGATGCAATTTGTTTAGTGCCGGAGGAATGGACCGGATAGGTGAATTGTCTAGGCTCATAAATCGAGACAGTTAATCTTCCTTTCTTGAGAAGAATAGTCCAGATAGCTCATCATTTACCTTCTGAGGGCATATTATCTTCCAGATCTCATAGATATGAGTGGAAGAATGGCTCAGATGATTCAGTTTATATCATAACAATGTTTTTCATGCAGGTTGATATCAAATGATATGATTGTTATGGAGACTATATGTCTCTGGATAGTAGATGTATACTACTGTGTTGGATGTGTTCCACTGATTTTGACTACATGTCACTGATCAAGTATTTGTGTGCTACTTGGTGTGGCAATGTACCACTGGATTGTAGTTGTGTACTACTATGAATAAACACAATTGTGTTCTATTGAATGACATTGTTCTGATTTCCTTGAAGACTATCAGTAGTGTTGGAAATGATTATCAGCTAGATGGACGATCAATTGACAGAGATTTCCCAAACGAAAAATGGTTCAAGACATTTATTCTTCTACGAAATATGTCCAGATTAGAAGAATGGATCTTGTGTCACTCTGTGGAATGAGTGAATTATCCAGCATCGTGTCTGATTACTCAAATGGAGTATAGTTTTGAGAGATGATGCAGTTGATGACACTGATAGTGATGATGGTTCTCATTATCTAGTCATGAGATAATCTATACAACTATGTTGATGCTACCGAGTGAATGGTAAGTTTGTGCTCAAGACCATTACCTTCAATACCTCCCTAGCTAGGAGGGAGTGTTGATATTATGGTAGTTGCGGGAGGTATTTACCTCCACGTGTAAACCTGACGAGAATAGAATATTCTGAGAAGAAATAAGAAACCCTAAATAGTTGGCTAATAACCCTAGAAGACAATTCGGCTCAAGAGGATAAATTGTATTAAGTTATAAGCCTCCAAGAGAAGAAGTCGGCTAAAGGAAATATTATATACTAAGTAAATTGGCACCGAGAATGAGAAGTCGGCCGAGGCAGTCTTCCAGATTTAGTATAAATACAGGAGGCTAGTCTTCATTCTGGAAAGCATTCTCATAACTGCAGTAGCACACTTGTGCACACTGCAATTGGGCAGTTTTGTGCGCAAGTTATGGAGAAGCTGCTACTACTAGTCAATAGTCTCGATATTCTCTAGGTTTGGACTTTCTAATCATATTTTTTTATTCTTTCTTGGTGAGCTATCCTTGGAGAGAGGTTCTCTATATTGTTTGGCTATCTGGCCTAGGGTTTGCTTCCAGAATGATTCTCTGTCAAGGTTAAGGTCCTTAGGGGTGGCTTCAGCCTATGGTTGGGTGACAATAATGATATTGTCTATGGTTAAACGAGAACATACATTAGTTTCTAAAAAAGGGGACCCTGATGCATTTCATTGTTGATATCAGAAGAAAGAAGAACCTCATCTCATTAGAGGTCGTCAATTAGTTGGGATTGTCGAAAACACCACACCTACAACCATACAACATCAGGTGGTTTCACCAAGGATGAGATCTTCATGTTAGCCATCAATGTCGTCTATCCTATGGCATCCAACCCTTCAAGGATGAGGTATTGTGTGATGTTGGCCCTCTTGATTTCTAGGATGTTCTTTTTGTTGATTAAGGTTGGTTGTCATTGATGTCAACCCTTGAAGAAAGACCCGTAGCACAAAGGTTTGGGTAATGCACCCAATAGTGTTTGATGTAAATATGACTCATTATTGTTTTTTCATGGTTGATAAGAAGTAAATATGGATGAACTCCAAAGTGGTCCCCTTATAGTGAAATCCCTCACGGGAAGACGCTTTGTGGAGTAAGAGAACCCATGATTAATTGTGGAATAATGAGATGAAGGAAAGTGAATTTATCAGGGAAAATATCCTATATGGATAGTTCTTGTCATGTCATTTCCAGTGGTATGTGGAATGTCACATAATTCCTCACGGT
>ML792429.1:391750-415762 GCA_009831015.1 Picea engelmannii | reverse complement strand
TATTGGATAATAATTCTACATTGATATAACATTTGAAGAAAAAGGATTATAATTACGTTATTACTGATTCACCCCCCCTCTCAGTAATCCAACACTTTTGGGAAAACCATATATGTGGAAACATCATGTTTTTTATGAGTCTCAGCCTCGTACTATCATTGTTACTCTGGGGGGTCAGCTCTACAAGATACTAGAGGAATTTCTGACTATTGTTTCACCAAAACAGTTCCATAAAGTAATCTCTCATACTATGAAATTCAACCTCTTCACAATCTATTCAATAGGTGAACAAAAGCACACTACAACCACTGCAGCCTTGGCCCAAGACCTTTCTTTCCAATAGAAGCATATTGCAGAAGAGAAATAATATATTTTTCTTCACCTACGACGGTGCCTACACACTACCCATTCAAGACAATATACAACAGGTCGATTGAACATATTCAACCCCACCAGCAACAAGTTTTTGAAAACCTTCAACAAGCTAAGAAACACAACTTCTCCAACAAGGAAAGCAACTCACCAAGATTCAGATTCAACAAACACTTTCCCCTCTACCCTGGGAACTCAACGCAATGGAGACCATTTCTTCCTAAGGAGAAAGGATTTATCCAGGTGGATATCGGTGGCCACCCACCTATTCCAACTAGCTCAAAACAGTTTGTTGGCAACTTACTATTTTTAGTAGTTCCAAACTTCTGGGGACATTTTGAGGGCCTAAATGACACTTTTTCGCAATCAGGCACCTCAATGATTGCCTATGGCTTTGATTGATCCCAAAAATCAATCTCCTCATCGATACCTTTCCAACGAGCTATCGTGCATCCCAAATGAAGATCGCATGCCAAATTTACTCTCTCGGGAAGTTGATACACCAAACTACCCAAAACAAGGTCCACAAAATTGTTGTATTTTCATCTTCCGAGGTTAGGGTTTTGGATTTTTTTTATGTTAAAAAGGACTTTGGAGCCTCATTTTAATAATCATGTTCTTTCCAATGCGAGTATCCATCATATATCTTCTCAAAGATAACCTGCTCGAGTCTTTCACTCTATATTTCTATAGTTTTATACATTTCGCTGATTAATAAAAATTGTGTATTACTGTATCTGTGTGTTTATGGTTATATCTATCATATATCTCTATTATATTATTGGATATCTGATATATCTCTGTACATTTATTTATTTTATCTCCACTCTCATTTCGTGCCAAAAATAAATCGGATCAGTGGTATCAAAGGAGTCTGCTCTTGATCATTTTTCAGTGTATGTCCCCAATGAGGTCTGAGTATAGCAAGTTGGGTCTCGAGCTTGTCTCTCTTGAGGACAATTTGTCTCGCACACCCAAGAAACCCTCCATGGAAGAAGAAAATAAAAACGACAGAGAAAAATATTATATTAATATGTTTCTTGAGAAAGCTCTCACGCAACAGAGGGACGAAATGATGGATAATTTTCCCCACATCTTTCAACGACTGTCGATAACAGCAGACATGTCTTCATCAAGAGAATAATTTGAAGCACCTCTCCTTTCAAGGTACAATTTAATTTTGATATTCACGTATTTAAAGGTCAGATAGATGCGTATGCCCTATAAAAATGATTAAATCTACTAGAAGGTTATTTCTCTGTTCACAATTTTTTCGACTGGGAAAATATCACCTTCACACTCCTTAAGGATCTCCCCCATGTCAAACATTGGTGGGAAGCTAAATGGGAGAAAATATATACAGAGGATTCTGGAATATATGGGGCTAAGCCCACTTGGGATTTTTTTGTGGATGCGATCAAGGAAAACTATGATGACCAATACATGAGATGGACCACACTATGGCAAGAGAGGGGCCAAATAGTGTCGGAGTTCACAAATAATTTCCATACCTTGTGCACCAATATGGGTATAAAAGACTCTGAGGGACATCTGGTTATGAAATACTGCAGGGCTCTACAGAAGTACATCTAAGTCGAAATGGATTTCCTAGACATCTCATCACTGGGAGATTCCTATCAATATCTTGTCAAAATTGAGCATAAATTTAGGCATCGAAACAAACGGGAGTTTGGGTTTGCAAATCCACAAAAAACAAAGTATGATAAAGATTACCCTAACAAACATCCTCTCAAAAACTCATCCAAGCCACAAGAAAATAAGGGTAATGAAAAGATGAAGGACATTAGAAAGTGGTACGAATTCCATAAAAGCCTTTGGAACAACACTGATGAATGTCGCTCAAAAAAGTCATTGGTGGTCGAGGTCAAAGAAAAGGAGTCCAACCCTAATTCAAAATCTAATTCAAAAAATCTTGATAGAAGACAAATCATTGTCGCAGACCCCACTGCTACTATCACGACTACAAAAATTCAACCAAAATAACTAGTCGATCCTGAAGAGGGGGAGTGCTTGTTCCATTCACAGATGTGGGTGAAGGGAACCCTATTGAATTTCATTGTTGATAGTGGAAGAAATAAGAACCTCATCTCATCATAGGTCGTCGAACAATTTGGATTGTCGACAACACCACACCCGCAACCATAGAACATTGGGTGGCTTCGCTAGGGATGAGATCTCCATGTCAACCAGTAGTTCCACCTGTCCTATGGCATCCAAGCCTTCAAGGATGAGGTATTATGTTATGTTTCCCCTCTTGATGTCTGTGATTTTCTTTTTGGCCAACCATATATGTGAAAATGTCATGTTGTTATGAGTCTCAACCCCATAGTGTCATTTTTACTCTGGGGAGTCATCTCTATAGGATACCAGAGGTACTTCCGACTATTGTTCCACCAAATAGTGCCGCAAGGTAATCTCTCATACTACGAAATTAGGCCTCTTCACAATATGTTCAAGAGGTGAATAGAAGGACATTGCAACCACTACAACCTTGGCCCACAACCTTTCTTTCCATCATAAGAAGATTGGAGAAGAGAACAAAAATAATGTTTCTTCACCTACAATGGTTCCTACACACTTCCCAGTCAATTCAAGATAAAACTAGTTGGTTGAACATATTCAACCCCGCCAACAACAGATTTGTGACAACCTTCAACAAGCTAAGCATCACAACTTCTCTAGCAAGGCAAGCAGCTCACCAAGATTCAGATTCAACAAACACTTTCCCCTCTCCCCTAGGAACTCAACGCAATGGAGACCATATGTTCCTGAGGGAGTATTGATCCAGGTGAATATTGGTGGCCACCCACCTATTTCAACTGGCTCAAAACAGTTTGTTGGAAACTTACTATTTTTAGCAGTTCCAAAATTTTGGGGCCATTTTGTGGGCCTAAATGACATTGTTTCATGATAGGGTACCTCAATTATAGCCAAAGGCTTTGATTGAACTCCCAAAATGAATCTCCTCATTGATACCTTTCCAACAAGGTATCGTGCACCCCAAACAAATACGGTATGCCAAAGTTACACCCCCGTGAAGTTGATACACCAAACTACCCAAAATAGGGTGAACAAAACCATTGGATTTTCATCTTCCGGGGTTATGGTTTTGGATTTTATTTATGTTAAAAATTTCTTTGGAGCCTCATTTTAATAATCGTCTTCTTATGAATGCGAGTATCCATCACATCTCTTCTCAGAGATAAGCTTCCACCATTCTAGTGAGTCTTTCACTCCATATTTCTATAGTTTTGTACATTTCACTCATTTATAGAAATTGTGTATTATTGTATCTTTGTGTTTATGGTTATATTTATGATATATATCTTTTATATTATTGGATATATGAGATATCTCTGTACATTTATTTATTATATCTCCTCTCTCATTTCGTGCCAAAAATAATCCATATGACTAGTTAGTATATCATATATCAATATATCGATTATCAGACTAGATTGAATGTGTGAAAGCGTGATGAACTGATACCGTGGTGGGACGATACCTTGGTAAGACGGTGGGTTATTTTTCTAGTGAATAATTGTAAACTTAATCATGGTTGAATTGTGATCATTGATCAGAGATATCAATGGCTAAGATCGATGGAACCAAACTGGAGAAAACAATTGAAGTTGCAGTGTTAAAGCCCCGGTGGTCTTGGTGATGAGTCGATATATGCAACGTAAGTTGATTGGGTCCAAGTCCCTACTAATGTATTTATAAAACAAGGTTCCACAAGAATATTTCCATATCAATACCTCGAAAATTGTTTGAAATGTTGTGTTTCAATAATCTGATACTTGATACATGGTGTTCTAGTGATACCCTGGTTTCCCAATGCTCTAGTGGTTCTGATATGTGGTGAATTGGACCAATCAAATCGATGTTCTTGATTTACTCCCAGACTCATTGGATGGTTTCTTATATTTAAGGTTAAAGGGTGTTGTATGCATGTTTTAAGAAACTGGTTGCCCGATTAACTTGGTAGACAGTGAACAAAGTGCACGTGAAACTAGAGGAAATTGGGACCAGTTACAAAGAATTGTTTTTATAGCCCGATTCAAAGAAGCTTCAATGGATATGGAGTCGAATTGATAATCAATATTTTTGGTATGAAGAAAAATCCTTTGGAATATGGGCTCAATATATGAAGCTGACCATCCAACTTGACGCCCCAGAAAATTTCCCTACGATGAGGCCTTTAAATAATGATGCCCCAATCCATTTTTAGTGTGAGTGTGAAGTGAATTTGAGGCTGTGAGGTTCTCAAGTTCTAGAGAAGAGAGAGAAAGATGTAACTTTTTAAGGGTGGAAAGGAGGTGCAAGGTCAAACAAGGAACATATGAAATCTTGCTAATTGTGAACAGGTGGAGAGTTTTATGGTAGTTACAACAATGACATAGTCATTGTGGAGGTAACAGATTTATGGAGGTGGAAGCTAGAATAGAACTGAAGTTTTTGTACAAATAATAGTTTGAGAAGAATTTAATCTAGATAGTATATTGTCTTAGTTTGAGAAGAATTTAATCCATACAGTTGTTGGAGTTGAATTTGGAGTGCATTTAAAAATGGTTACATAAATCCACCAAATCCACCTATAAAACACATATATTATCAAAATTAAAACACATAAATACCTCTTGAATATCAATGATTCTGTAGTTGGAACATGCATCGTTCAGTATTGGAATTAATCGCCCACGCATAGAATCTTGTGGGGAATTGATCGCCTAATAAATATTTTCATTTCAGAGTTGTTTACATGATTTAAAAACTTCAATTTATCCCACATTTATTATGAGATCCACTCTCAATTACTTTATAATGTAAATGCTCTATTACATAGTTTGAATGTGATGGACGAGTTATGAAACTCTGTGCAAAGTGTTAACTTTTAGTCTTGGTGCTGAGTATATCGGATATTGAAACATCGACAAATGAATGAGAGTTTTGGC
The DNA here is from genome assembly GCA_009831015.1 of Picea engelmannii. Classification (NCBI taxonomy): domain Eukaryota; kingdom Viridiplantae; phylum Streptophyta; class Pinopsida; order Pinales; family Pinaceae; genus Picea; species Picea engelmannii. The sequence goes on along the minus strand of ML792429.1, from coordinate 410,414 downwards.
TTAAGGATAAAGTTTATGAGGGCCCAGTGCTCTGGTGGTGGGGACATAGAGGTTGATGACAAGATCTCTAGGGATTCCTAACCATTGATCATCGGATATTAACAAATAAGGATGAAGGTTAAAAACTTCAAGTATATCGTATATCTGATATCGAAAACTACAAGTATCCAGATATCAGATATCGAGTAACCAGACTGGAGTGAAAGCACAGTGGACTGATACCTGTTGATGGGCGAAATTGACCGTCTGTCAACTGGGAGAGTGGATCCGGTCCGGGGTTGTCTAAATAACCCAAGCCATTTGGGATAACCCACCTTGACGGGTTTAGCGGCTCCGTTAGCCGATCTAAGTCCTAAGAAAACAAAAGAAAACTACTCTAAATTAACTAATCTAAAGGACAAAAATAAAAACAAACTAATAAAGAAATCTAAACTATTATATACAATCTAATACCTAAACTATACAACTATAATTCTATAAAATCAAATGTTCAATTACCGACATAATCAACTTTAATTACAAATGTACAATTATTTACAAATTACAGATTTAGATTAAAATTTGCAAAACTCATTTGTAATCTGTCCCAAGACAGTGAAACCATTGTTTTTTGATTTTTATAATTTTATGGAAAAGAAATATAATAAAACTATCTAAACTAAGCAACTAAAATAATAACTCTAACTATGAATCTAAACTATATATATATATATATATATAACTAAACTACTTATATGACACTAATAAACTAACTATTAAATACTAAATAACAAACTGACCTGAAGTAACGCTTTAGGTTTGCCTGTGTATGATGGTTGATATAACTGTTCGGAGGGAGTAAAACTGCACCGGATTATCCATGAGCTTCTCGTAAACAAGAAGCAGTTGTGCTCTTCAAATGTAACGATAGGAAAAACAAAACATAAAAATAACAACAAACTTATGATTTATAAACCATCACAATTAGATAAATTTGTATGCAACAATTTATACAAAACAATTCAATTAATGAAAAAGATAAACCTATATTCATTAAATGAATTAAAGTGATTCCTATATTTTTTTTTTTAAATAAGAAAGATATCAGATATGGACAACATATAAATCAAATCATATCAACATGCAATGAATTATGATAGATAAAGTAGTCTATAATTAATTGCAAACTAATATGCAAAACCTGAAACAAAAGTTTGATATATTGAAAGTGAAAGCTGTAACAAGACATCAACTTTCGTCTCAGTCTGAATCATAAATCCATAGTCTGGTTCTCTCCACAGTGATGATGATTGTTTATTACAAAAATACCAAGTATTTAAAGACCTCCCATAGGGTAAAACATCCCTGTGGGAATTATCAAAACAGTTTACACAAAATCTGGAGATAATCTCCCAAGTTTTTGACTCAAGCTAACAACCTAAGACAAAACCAAATCCAAAATATCTCTTAAAACATCAAATCATGCCCAATAGCTCATGGTAAATTCGTATGCACCTGAAAGAGGACAAAAATGGACAAGATTAGAGGATATCTTATTGATAAAATTGATAAAAATTTAATTTCTAAGACTAGCTACAGAATCTTGCGATTCTGTAGCTGGTCTAAATCAGACACAGAATCATTTTTTTTTTAAACCAATTCAAATCCTAAATAATTGTATTCAAACTACCAAACAAATATCTAATTGCTATTTGAAAACAAATGAATCATTTAAATCAAAACTGCTATACTAATTCGAAAGCAAACAATATTATGATCGATCAAATGATTACAGAGATAGATGTACTCTGTTCCATGTGTTATCACAAATTCGGGTAAGAAGAATCATATTGGATAACTCAATAGTAACGAAATCCTTTTCATAACCAATTGAAATCAACACCAATAGTTTATGTTGCTTCAGCTATCAACAAAATCATTTTAGAATCCAAACGAAATCAACAGGATCGTTCTCAAATTGACAAACGATCATGCTAATCGTGGCACACAATAATCACTTGCAGATCCAATCAAACAGGACGAATCGAAATGGTTTGGGGCAATGGAATCGCTATGAATTAAGATTGTTTCCATGATTTTGGCAAATAGATCTTCAACACGATCGAATGCAACTAGAATTCAAATGAAAATATCGATTAATACAAAACAGAGTCGTTCTTGTCTAAAGTCAACAGTGCTATTTTGAGTTTATTATATTACATCGTATTTATCATCCCAGTCACTAACAATGACACATAACACATATAGAGGATCATACCAGTTCAAGTCCATGAAATCGTTCCAAGATGGAACCATAAGAACTAAATCAGAGCTGAGAGAATCCAACCACAACGAAATCATACCAAATCAAAACATAGTCGTGCTCTGATTTTAGCACAAAAATATCCTATGCAATCAGAATCACATTAATTGAAACCACACCAAGTCAAAAACGAATCCATCGCTATTACTAAACTAGGCATGATGAAATCGCATACCCAAATCATAACCATATTTGACTTTAGTAAAATGAATCTACTGTACAGAATCCAGAACATAACCGTTTTTTGATAATAAAATCATGACAAAATCATTTCGAATAATAAAAAGAACTAATTGGAACCCAAATACCAGTTCATTATATTAATCCAAGTCATTCGTAAAACGAAATTGATATTGAAATTCATACCTGGATGAACAGAAAACAACTTGTTCATGACAATTTGTAATTGACGAAGGCTGTAGCCAATTCGACATTCCGGAAAACGATCGAACCAGTGGTTTTCTACTTCTTATCATTAGCTTGAAACCTGTCCCTTTCTCTCGACAGCACTGTGACTTGGTTCTCTAAATATTTAATCTTCGACTACAATAAGGGGATGTCGTTATAATAACGCACTAGCCACACATTGCATTGGATGCATGATGTCTTCTCGAGCTTCGAAATTGCAGGCGAGGGTTTGTTTAAATTGCCGAGGGTTTCATTAGGCAACTTGATTCCTGGGTAGTTGGAAGTGTTCTTTAGGCAAGGGGGTAGATTAGATACAAAGTCATAGGGTGGATCGGAGCATAAGCCTTGGGAATAGGGGTACTCTTCTACTAGAAAATGCTCGATATCAGAGTCTGAGTCCTCACTCAGGACTATGGGCTTTAGATCGGCGTTTGGCTTAGGTTTATTCCGGGCGAGTCTCGATATCAATAGAGCATTATTTTTACCCTTGCTATCAACAGTAGGGTTACCCTTGACCTTCTTACTCACAGGCTTCTTTACAGCCTCAGCCTTATTTGTTATGATGTCGGGTATATCGATGTCAGGGCAGACCGAGGGTTTGGGAGAGGGTAGAAGGGCATGGAAAGGCACGGCTGGCCCGACCTTAGTCTCAATAACCACAGATTTATCAATTTGGATAGAATCTGGACCAACAAAGCCATTTCTAAACAGAAAAGCTTGCCAACTATCGCCATGAAGGTTTAAATGGTGAACGACGATGAGCCTAATTAAGCCATGGTGAAACAGCCTGCTATCAGCCTTTTCGCGTTTGAACCTCTTAGCCATTTTGTAAAGGCTACGCACGAAGTAAAATAGCATGTTCAATGGATAGCCCATGAAATTCATTAACAGTCGAAGGTGATAAATAAAAACCAATCCATACCGACCTTCACAGGTCACAAATTGTTTAACCATTATCAAAAGATCATGCCACCTGTGTTTAAGTGTGGAAATAGGCATACCTTTGTCACAGGATGTAACCTTTATTGAAACGAATAGCAAAGGCCATGGTACTTCATCAACTTTGGAGTTCTTAAACCATCGTTGGCCTGTGGCTGCTAATCCTGTGGCAGATCTTATGAATTCTTCATTGAGTTCGAGTTGAATGTCACCTACTTTAGCCCTACACCCATCAAAGGTAAGGGAGAATTGCTGTGAAAACGTGAGGTTAAATCCCTCGAATCTCTGTATAAACAACAGCCAACCATTGTTTTCTATATCCTTACGGGCGTTTTCAATAGTAACAAGGCTTGGTTTCCATTCGGCTCTATATGGAATACCGGTGCCATAGACAGGGGCACACGGTGGACGAGGTGAACAGGCCAAGGTTTGAACATAGCATACGCAGGGGTAGAGCACTCACAGGCTTAGCCAAAAACACTAGGGGTGACCAGGATAGGGGGAAGATATTAATGTCATCGTGCAAAGGTGGTGGAGGTATTTCGGCCCATGTAGAATAATCATTACCCACAGTACAACCGTCGGCGCTTTTAGCTGTGCATATCACAATGCATATGTGTCGAAAACTAAGTCATTTCAATCAACCAATGGATATATGATATGTGGACCATCGTTTGCGCGAGCAATAATCATAGTTTCAAAACCATAGCAATAAATCGAAACCAACACCAAGGGTTTTATTATATGACATATGTTGTAAGAAACGATTTATACAAAGGGTATAACCACCAAGCCAATTATTTCTATGAAACCGATGTGTCAAGTAAATCAATCAAAGAACATGTAAATCCAATCATCAATGCATCACAAATTCAATCACTCATAAAATGAAACTATATAACCAATCAAAGACTGCCAAATGAGTATAGATCAAGGGGTCTTGCCAGCTGTATAACGATAAGTAAATTAGAAACGTAAAAGGCATATCGACAAAAATGATCGCAGTAATCCGGTGACGATTTTAATATGACTTTGAAAAACAAGTTTTCATGCTTACAGTCGCGAAAACGAAAAAACAATAGTGTCGTTTTATTCGAAAATTGCGACGAAAATCAAGGTTTGCAAAACAATAGTGTAGGCAGCTTATAAGGACAGTAGAAAAATGTGTATTGGCTTCCAACAATGGTGACACATTGAGCGAAGCAGTTATCTCTGCCAAAAGAAAAAAAAAAATTAGATTAGGATAACAAGAAAAATTTCTAACTCAAAAACAACTGCCAGAAAACTGCATAAACATCATCATTAACCAAATATTCCAGTAGTGTTCAAAGGATGAAAGTTGATAACAGTCCTAATACAAGCGAGTCACGATATTAAAGAGAAAAAAAAAATCCTCAATACTGTTGACAGAGCCACTGCTGCCAGAAGGCGTCCATAGCCTTGACAGGGTTGCCATCTAACCCACTCTGATATCTGTATCCTGCCAAGAAGTTCCAGATCAGAATCAAGGACATTTTAAGGTCAGAGGTTTCTTATTTGCAAATTTTCATATACCCGACATTGCTTCGCTGCTAGCAGGCCTGTTTAGTACACCGACGAAGTTGTCTTGGCATCATGCATGCATTTACCCACTGCCAGCAGACCTGTTTAGTATCCCGACGGGTTTACAAGTACTTCCCACAGCTCTGTTATTGATTCATTTTATTTTTTAAAGATATATGGTTGAGTGGGGTGACGCTGAAAATTATGATGTTTTAACATATTTTTTCAGACCTCAGCAGAATTTTTTAGAACTGTCCTTCATTAAGATCCAGAGATGGTTTATTTACAGAACCAACTTTCTTAGGCAGGGAGACATCTTATGAGTCATTCCCTTAAGGAAAAGGGACAGCGTAAAAAGATAATAGATGATCATGACAAGCTTTACTCAGAGATTGAAATCAGTCAACTTCTTTCAAACAACAGTTTTGTGCCAACACAGATGTAAATTTCAGAAGTATGCCATTGATGTTTATGCAATGTTTCATCGGTCATTTCTGTGAAAGAATTTTTTGTTTTGAATAGCTCGACATGCAGGTATGTGAATTTCCAAAAACAAAAAACTGATAAGGGCGGAGGAAAATCAAAACCAAAACAACAAACGAAAAGCAAACAAAAGAAAAGTATGTACATAATATACAAAGAGTTATCATCAAGAAAAATATATTTTCAAGTCTTGGCCATTCACTGGATAGGTGTCAGGCTGCCCTTCTAGATTCTGTAATCGGAAAGAGATGGGGCCCAACTTCTCAGCAATTAAAAATGGTCCAAGCCATAAGTTTTGAAACTTCGTGTGCTCTCCCTTTCCCTCATGCGATTTGTCCCATTTCAAGACAAGGTCACCTACTTCGAAGTTCCTATCAGAGGAAGAGTTAGAATTGAACCAGCTTTTGACTATCTGTTGATGCTGATCTAACTTACATTTATCTTGGGCTCTTACCTCTTCTAGCTTCATCAAAGCGTTAATTCGGTTTTCCAAAGGGGGACAATCCTCTTCTTGTATTTTCTGTGATAACTGAAGTGAAGGAAGAAGAATGTGTGGTGGCAGAATTGCTTCTCTGTCGTAAACGAGGAAGAAAAGAGAGTTACCTACAACGGCTTTTGGTGTTACCCTATCAACCCAAGGCACGTTTAACAGTGCATTGTGACATTTTTTGTGATTTTCAGCCACCGTCCTCTTGATGATTTTAATCAAGTTCTTATTTGTCAACTTTGCCAATCCATTGCCCTGGGGGTAATAGCTAGCAGAATAATTCAATTTAATTCCTTTTTCTAAAGAGAACTCGCTCATCTCAAGAGACGAAAAGTAAGAGGCATTATCGAATACTAAACAGTCAGGGATGCCAAAACGAGTGATAATATTCGAATTTAGAAAGGCGATTACCTAACTGGTATTGACAGTTCTTAATGTGGCAGCTTCAGACCACCTGGTGAAATAATCTGTGGCTGTTATAATAAACTTATGTTGCTGTGAGGAAGGAGGGTTGATTGGACCTATGATATCCAGGCCCCACTACTGAAAAGGAGAGTCTACTGACAAGGGTTGCAAAGGAAAGGCTGGTTTCTGTAACCGCCTTGACGCTTTTTGACAAATAATACACTTGTGACACAAGGCATGGGCATCTCTAAAAAGTGTGGGCCAGTAATAACCGGCTCTCAAAACTTTATGGGCAGTGGTGTCACCACCGAAGTTCCCACCGGCTTCTCCGGCATGCAACTCTAGTAAGACTTTTTCTGCTTCGTCTTTCTCAAGACAGCGCATCAATACGCCATCAAAATTTTGACGAAACAGAATACCATTAACCAAATGAAAGGAGGCAGACTTTAATCTCAACGCTCTTCTTTTAGTTGGATCCAGGTGACAAGGGGTTGACCCGTGTTCAAGACAGAATCTTATGTCATCATACCAGGGACTGACAGTGTTTTGTGTACAGTAGATTGTATTCTGATTGTACTGTCCTAGGTTCGACATATCTTTTTCTTCTTGCTGTCCTTCGGCTGAATCAGCAGCTAACTTACATAACCCTTGGCCTCTCACTATCTGAGCTGGGGTAATTTCTATGTCGTATTCCTGTAAAGAAGTAACCCAGTTAGCCCTCTTTTCTCCTAGCTCTTTCTACACTAACAGGTTCCTAACGGCTGGGTACATGACAATAATATTCGTCCTAGATTTCAAAAGATAAGACTGGAAGTGTTTAACTTCTTTGAAAATAGCATAGGCTTGTTGATCTATCACTGGGTAATTAAGTTCCACGCCTTTGAAAGCAGATATCATAAAGGCAATGGCTACTTCATTGTTTTCGGTGTTCTTTTGAGTTAGGACTGCAGCGTAGGATCGGTCGGAAGCAAAAGTGTAGAGTGTGAAGTCTTTGGAAAAGTCAGGGCTCATGAGAGAAGGAGCATCTATTATAGCCTTCTTTACCGTATTAAAAGCTTGATTTTCTAAGGGTCCCCAATGATATTGTACATCTTTCTTAATTAGGTTCTGCAAAGGCCTAACCATTTCAGAGAAACTAGGGACGACTCTCCTCACGAAGTTAATCTGGCCTAGGAAAGACTGCATAGACTTTTTGGATGTTGGAGGGGGAAGTTTTGCAATGGCTTGAGTCCTTTCAGGGTCGATAATCATTCCCTCGTTAGACACAATAAATCCTAAGAGTTTACCCTATTCTACTGAAAAGATGGATTTTTTCGGATTCAAGGAAATGTTGTATTTATGACATTGCTGTAGAACGGCTCGTAAATGAGCTAGATGATCAGTTTTGTTTTTAGAGAATACAGTGACATCATCTAAGTAAACTACGACAGACTGATTGATTAAGCCTCGGAAAGAGATATCCATCGCTCTCTGGAAAGTGGCACCGGCATTAATCAATCCAAAGGGCATTTTTTGATAAGCATAGGTGCCCCATGGGGTGCGGAAGGTAGTTTTAAGTTGGTCTGGAGGAGACATCAGGACTTGGTTGTACCCTGAGAAATCATCCAATAAAGATAGCCTCTCAGAACTAGATACCTGTTGAAGGATCTGTTCCATGGGTGGGACATGATAGTTGTCTTTATTAGACGCTCTATTAAGGTTCCAGAAATCGACGCAAAGTCGGATTTCCCCACTTTTCTTCCGGACAAAGACAAGGTTAGAAACCCATTGAGTGTGCCTAACAGGGAAAATTATCTTAGCATTAAGGAGTTTATTCAATTCTTTTTTGACGGTTGGTTCAAGCTTAGGGTGCATTTTTCTTAATTTCTGTTGAAAGGGTAAGGTTTGGGGTTTCATAGGAATGACGTGTTGTATGATGTTAGGGTCGAAATTTTTAAGGTCATCATACGTCCATGCGAAAACATCTTTAAATTATTTGAACAATTTAATAAATGCAGCTTTCTCTTGTTCAGAACACCCAACCCCTAAATTAATGCACTGCGGATTGTCATTAGTTCCTAAGTTTACTTTTTCAAATAATAACGAGGAACTATTAGTTTTACAGTTGACCGATTTTTTGAATTTATCCTGAAGATCGTAAAATTTCTCTAATCTAACTACAGATTTAGGGATCGAATTTACCATGTCTGATGAAGATTCATGAGTTCTCAGATCTGGTATTACCGTGAAATCGCGCAAATTGTCATCGTGAGTGTGTTCGTCTATCACCGCACCTTGAAAATTTTCTTCCATATGTAGGAAGCTAATAATCTGTTGATCGTCGTCGAAGACCCTCTAGTTCGTGATATTGTCGGGAACCGATGGCCTGAACAACAATTCAACAGAGAATGCATCCGGGGACAAGCCTTCTGCAGGGAAGAGTTTCGAAGTTATGTTAGCTAATAGATCTGCTCTAGCATTATTCAATCTAAGAATAGAATTTATATTGAAAGCAGAAAATTTCTTCATTAAATTCCATACCTCGGATTGGTAGCTTTTAAGATGCGGAGACAGAGAGTGGATAGAATCTCTTACCTGTCTAACCACAATTTCGGAATCGCCAAAGACAGCCAAGTTTTGAATGTTCATATCTAAAGCTTTTCTAAGACCTTGTAGTAAAGCCTCATATTATGTAGTGTTATTAGTACATTCAAATTCTAAGCTACATGCAATCAATGTTTTGTTACCTGCCGGATCGATAATGACGCAGCCTGCACCAACTCCTTCTTTGGACTTTGACTCGTTAAAATACAGAGACTAAATTTGATTTTTATCGGGTGTATGGGACCGTTGTGTAGAAGCTGTTGGCTACACATATGCTACAATCTCGGACTGTTGTTCTGGGTTGGTGATAGCTGAAGTCTCAGCCATGAAATTACCGAAAAAGGTATCCATCCCTTGTACTTCGGGTGAATCGGCAGACGGTGTGAATGGTTCGTTGGGATCGTTCAAATGTGTGACTATGAACTTAAGGTAGCGTTCATGGTTTACTTTGATCTTGTTGGGCTTGCCGTTCTCTGGAAGCCATAGGTAAGACCAATCTGTCGCGAAATAGCCATGTAGCTGCTCGGACCAGTCCCTGCTTAAAAACATACCATACACTTCTAGAATATCCACAACGATAATATCAATTACTTGATGAACCTTGGGGTTAGACGATAATCTTATAAGCACATTCCTTAACTCGCCTATAACTTTGACATCAGTTCGATCAAGTTGGATGATTTTTAATGTGCACGGTTCAACCTCAGCATTAATCTTCTAACATATAGACCATGGCATTATATTAGATGTCACTCCTGAGTCTACCATACAATTGTGCACGTTTCTATTAAATATTTCGAAAGTTAACAAAAATGGAGGTACATTCTTGTGAGTACTAAGGGTAGTAGCTTGTGGCATTTTACTCGCAGTTCCTAAAGCTACTTTATCTACATTATTTACATTATTTACAGGAGGGCTTCCTTTATCTTGAGGATCAAGGTTATTTTTAGTGGAAGTCTTCTGAGGAACTTTGTTCTGAACAACCTTGTTACCGTTTGAATTACACTTTTTGCTATTCTCTACGATGTTCTGTAACATTTTTTGTAGCAGAAACGGAAATTTTAATAACTCATAAACAGAAATGTTAGCCCTTAACTTTTTAAGATCTTCAACTAAATCATAATCCAAGTAGGGGTTTACATGACTCTGTTTAGGCTCAGCTGGTTTAGATTGCTTAGAGGGTAAAGTCATAGTGTTTTCGGAAGAAGGTTTATTTACCGCCTTACTCCTAGTGTTGTAAGGATGAACTGTCTCGAAGTTAGCTTGAAAGATGCTATCCGAGAAGTGTCCAAAAATGTTCAGAGAAGAATCTTCTTCTTGAATTGTCTCTTGTTCAACAACCTCCTCAGGAATCTCAGGAGGCATCAAATTATCTTGGGCTTCTAGAATTGTTTGTAAGGCGTATTGCAGACTTTCTAGACTAAGGCCCTCAGTAGGAGGATTAGGTCGGTTGTTGGGAAATGGATTCCTGAATGGGGATTTGTAAGGCCCTTTGCTCGAAGAATCTTCTTTGGTCGTTCTTTTCAAGTCTATGACTTGATTTGATAGTTTCTGAACGACTTTAGTTAAGTTTTCTAAATCAGAGCTTTCAGGTTGCGTTTTACTTTGAGTAGGTCTAGGGAGGATTTCGATCTTCTTTTTGGGAGAAGAACTAGTTTTTGTTTCGTTGCCAGTAGTGTCTTTTAAACTAAGTATGTCTTTTTCAATCTGGCTGGCCTCTTCGAAGGCCTCTAACAACGTGGCTTTCTTAGATCGTTTAACCCAAATAGCTATACTTTGATGCAATGCTTTAGTATAGTATGCTATAATAAGATTCTCGGCGGGCATGGAATCCGTGGGGATTCGGTTCTTAAGTGTTAAGAATCTTTGATTAAAGTCTTTAATTTTCTCTTTTGGTTTCATTTTTAGGCTAGAAAGATCCATAACTAGAACTTCTGGAGTTTTATCATCTCCGAACTTTTCCAAAAAGCAGGCTTCAAACTTTTCCCAAGACACGATGGTATGGAGTTTTTGGCCAAAGTACCATGTAGATGCATTGCCCTCGAAAGTGTAAGGGAACAACCTACAGACTACGTCTTTGTGCTCGACATTGCGGAGTCTTATGGCTAACATAAACTTTTTAATGTGATCTTCAGCTATCTGTTTAGAGTCAGGGTCGAACTTGGGAAGCCACTTCTCCGGATGTTTGGGTAAAGGGTGTTGGGCTCCAGGCATGGCTACTGCATCCTGGTCGAGCCAAGGTCTAGCGGGGTTGTTCTGGTTGGCCATCGGTGTAATCGGTGTGGAAGGCTATGAAGGGGAACTGCCTTCATCAAAGGAGTCTTCTCCCAAAGAAGAAGGGGACGATGGAGGTGGTGAAGGAGGTATTACAGATCCTCCTGCAGCGGGAGTGATGATTGGATCTGTAGGATTCAAGTTGAGATTAGTGCCTCCAATATGTTCTCTGATATCAGTGAAATCTAAGGGTTGTTCCAAAGGCCAGTTTGGTTGCCTCAAACGAGCGAAGGCACTATGTGTTCTTAAGAGAGATTGATGGACAATCTCTTGCACGTCACCACCTGTAGGATTTGGGGTTGCTGGTTCGACTATGATCCGTGGATCGTCGTTTGATTTGGTTGTTGTTTGAGGGGGTATGTTATCGTTCAAATGACTTCTTGTCACTATAGGTGAGCGATTGGGTGGTGGAGGAGTCTTACGACCGCCTCGTGCCATTAATTAATTTCAGGCCCTCCTTCTAGCGCCATTTGTTGATGGGCGAAATTGACCATCCGTCAACTGTGAGAGTGGATCCGGTCCGGGGTTGTCTAAATAACCCAAGCCGTTTGGGATAACCCACCTTGACGGGTTTAGTGGCTCCGTTAGCCGATCTAAGTCCTAAGAAAACAAAAGAAAACTAATCTAAATGACAAAAATAAAAACAAACTAATAAATAAATCTAAACTATTATATACAATCTAATACCTAAACTATACAACTATAATTCTATAAAATCAAATGTTCAATTACCGACAGAATCAACTTTAATTACAAATGTACAATTATTTACAAATTACAGATTTAGATTAAAACCTGCAAAACTCATTTGTAATCTGTCCTAAGACAGCAAAACCATTGTTTTTTATTTTTATAATTTTATGGAAAAGAAATATAATAAAACTATCTAAACTAAGCAACCAAAACAATAACTCTAACTATGAATCTAAACTATATATATATATATATATATATATATCTAACTAAACTACTTATATGACACTAATAAACTAACTATTAAATACTAAATAGCAAAACCTGAAGTAACGCTTCAGGTTTGTCCTGTGTATGATGGTTGATATAGCTGTTCGGAGGGAGTAAACCCGCACCGGATTATCCACGAGCTTCTCGTAAACAAGAAGCAGTTGTGCTCTTCAAATGTAACGACGGGACAAACAAAACATAAAAATAACAACAACCTTATGATTTATAAACCATCACAATTAGATAAATATGTATGCAACAATTTATACAAAACAATTCAATTAATGAAAAAGATAAACCTGTATTCATTAAATGAATTAAAGTGATTGTTGTATTTTTTTTTTAAATAAGAAAGATATCAAATATGGACAGCATATAAATCAAATCATATCAACATGTAATGAATTATGATAGCTAAAGTAGTCTATAATTAATTGCACACTGATATGCAAAACCTGAAACAAAAGTTTGATATATTGAAACAAAAGCTGTAACAAGACATCAACTTTCGTCTCGGTCTAAATCATAAATCCATAGTCTGGTTCTCTCCACAGTGATTATGATTGTTTATTAAAAAAATACCAAGTATTTAAATACCTCCCATAGGGTAAAACATCCCTGTGGGAATTATCAAAACAGTGTACACAAAATCTGGAGATAATCTCCCAAGTTTTTGACTCAAGCTAGCAACCTAAGACAAAACCAAATCCAAAATATCTCTTAAAACGTCACATCATGCCCAATAGCTCATGGTAAACTCGTATGCACCTGAAAGAGGACAAAAATGGACAAGATTAGAGGATATCTTATTGATAAAATTGATAAAAAATTAATTTCTAAGACTAGCTACAGAATCTTGCGATTCTGTAGCTAGTCTATATCAGACACAAAATCGTTTTTTTTTTAAACCAATTCAAATCCTAAAGAATTGTATTCAAACTACCAAACAAATATCTAATTGCTATTTGAAAACAAACGAATCATTTAAATCAAAACTTCTTTACTAATTCGAAAGCAAACAATATTATGATCGATCGAATGATTACAGAGATAGATGTACTCTGTTCCATGTGTTATCACAAATTTGGGTAAGCAGAATCGTATTGGATAACTCAACAGTAACGAAATCGTTTTCATAACCAATTAATATCAACACCAATAGTTTCTGTTGCTTCAGCTATCAACAAAATCATTTTAGAATCCAAATCAAATCAACAGGATCGTTCTCAAATTTCAAACGATCATGCTAATCGTGGCACACAATAATCACTTGCAGATCCAATCAAACAGGACGAATCGAAATGGTTTGGGGCAATGGAATCGCTATGAATTAAGACTGTTTCCATGATTTTGACAAATAGATCTTCAGCACGGTCGAATGCAACCAAAATTCAAACGAAAATATTGATTTAATACAAAACAGAGTCGTTCCTGTCTAAAGTCAACAGTGCTATTTTGAATTTATTAGATTACATCGTATTTATCATCTCAGTCACTAACAATGACACATAACACATATAGAGGATCATACCAATTCAAGTCCACGAAATCGTTCCAAGATCGAACCATAAGAACTAAATCAGAGCCGAGAGAATCCAACCACAACGAAATCATACCAAATCAAAACATAGCCGTGCTCTGATTTTAGCACAAAAATCTCCTATGCAATTAGAATCACATTAATTCAAACCACACCAAGTCAAAAACGAATCCATCGCTATTACTAAACTGGGCATGATGAAATCGCATACCCAAATCATAACCATATTTGACTTTAGTAAAATGAATCTACTGTACAGAATCCACAACATAACCGTTTTTTGATAATAAAATCATGACAAAATCATTTTGAATAATAAACAGAACTAATTGGAACCCAAATACCAGTTCATTATATTAATCCAAGCCATTCGTAAAACGAAATTGATATTGAAATTCATACCTAGATGAACAGAAAACAACTTAGTCATGACAATTTGGAATTGACGAAGGCTGTAGCCGATTCGACATTCCGAAAAATGATCGAACCAGTGGTTTTCTGCTTCTTGTCATTAGCTTGAAACGTGTCCCTTTCTCTCGACAGCACTGTGACTTGGTTCTCTAAAGATTTAATCCTCGACTACAATAAGGGGACGTCGTTATAATAATGCTCTAGCCACACATTGCATTGGATGCATGATGTCTACTCGGGCTTCGAAATTGCAGGCGAGGGTTTGTTTAAATCACTGAGGGTTTCATTAGGCAACTTGATTCCTGGGTAATTGGAATTGTTCTTTAGGCAAGGGGGTAGATTAGATACAAAGTCATAGGGTGGCTCGGAGCATAAGCCTTGGGAATAGTGGTACTCTTCTGCTAGAAAACACTCGATATCAGAGTTCGAGTCCTCGCTCAGGACTATGGGCTTTAGATCGGCATTTGGCTTAGGATTATTTTGGGCGAGTCTCTATATCAATCGAGCATTGTTTTTACCCTTGCTGTCGACAGTAGGGTTACCCTTGACCTTCTTACTCCCAGGCTTCTTTACAGCCTCAACCTTATTTGTTATGATGTCGGGTAGATCGATGTCAGGGCAGACCGAGGGTTTGGGAGAGGGTAGAAGGGCATGGAAAGGAACGGGTGGCCCGACCTTAGTCTCAATAACCACGGCTTTATCAATTTGGACAGACTCTGGACCAGCAAATCCATTTCTAAACAGAAAATCTTGCCAACTATCGCCATGAAGGTTTAAATGGTGAACGATGATGAGCCTAATTAAGCCATGGTGAAACAGGCTGCTATCAGCCTTTTCGTGTTTGAAACTCTTAGCCATTTTGTAAAGGCTACGCAAGAAGTAAAATGGCATGTTCAATGGATAGCCCATGAAATTCATTAACAGTCGAAGGTGATAAAGAAAAACCAATCCATACCGACCTTCACAGGCACAAATTGTTTAACAATTATCAAAATATCATGCCACCTGTGTTTAAGTGTGGAAATAGGCATACCTTTGTCACAGGATGTAACCTTTCGTGAAACAAATAGAAAAGGCCATGGTACTTCATCAACTTTGGATTTCTTAAACCATCGTTGGCCTGTGGCTGCTAATCCTGTGGCAGAGCTTATGAATTCTTCATTAATTTCGAGCTAAATGTCACCTACTTTAGCCCTACACCCATCAAAGGTAAGGGAAAATTGTTGTGCAACCGTGAGGTTAAAGCCCTCGAATCTCTGTATAAACAACATCCAACCATTGTTTTCTATATCCTTACGGGCGTTGTCAAATAGTAACAAGGTTTGGTTTCCATTCGGCTCTATACGGACTACCGGTGACATAGACAGGGGCACACGGTGGACGAGGTGAAAAGGCCGGGGTTTGACCACAGCATACACAAAGGCAGAGCGCTCACAGGCTTAGTCGAAAACACCAGGGGTGACTGGGATAGGGGGAAGATATTAATTTCATGGTGCGAATGTGGTGGAGGTGTTTCAGCCCATGCAGAATAATCATTACCCACAGTACAACCGTCGGCGCTTTTAGCTGTGCATATCACAATGCATATGTGTCGAAAACTAAGTCATTTCAATCAACCAATGGATATATGATATGTGGACCATCATTTGCACGAGCAATAATCATAGTTTCAAAACCATAGCAATAAATCGAAACCAACACCAAGGGTTTTATTATATGACATATGTTGTAAGAAACGATTTATACAAAGGGTATAACCACCAAGCCAATTATTTCTATGAAACCGATGTGTCAAGTAAATCGATCAAAGAACATGTAAATCCAATCACCAATGCATCACAAATTCAATCACTCATAAAACAAAACTATATAACCAATCAAAGACTGTCAAATGAGTACATATCAAGGGGTCTTGCCAGCTGTATAATGATAAGTAAATTGGAAACGTAAAAGGCATATCGACAAGAATGATCGCAGCAATCCGGTGACGATTTTAATATGACTTTGAAAACCAAGTTTTCATGCTTACAGTCATGAAAACGAAAAAACAATAGTGTCGTTTTATTCAAAAATTGCGACGAAAATCAAGGTTTGCAAAATAATAGTGTAGGCAGCTTATAAGGACAGTAGAAAAATGTGTATTGGCTGCCAACAATACCGTGGTGGGATGATACTTTGGTGGGTTGGTGGGATGGTGTCCTGGTAGTCCCGGTGGTCTAGTTAGTATATCATATATCAATATATAGATTATCAGACCAGATTGAATGTGAGAAAGCGCGGTGGACTGATACCACGATGGGACGATACCTAGGTGAGCCTATGGGCCAGTGTTCTGGTGAATAATTGTAAACTGAAGTATGGTTGAATTGTGATCGTTGATCAGAGATATCAATGGCAATATCGATGGAACTAGACTAGGGAAAACAATTGAAGGTGCAGTGTTAAAGTCGTGGTGGGTCAGTGACCAGGTGGTCCTGGTGATGAGTCGATATGTGTTGTGTCAGTTGATTGGGTCTAGGCCCCTACTAATGGATTTATAAAACAAGGTTCCACAAGAATATTTTGGTATCAAAACCTCGAAAACTATTTGAAATGTTGTGTTCCAACAATCCGATACTCGATACCTGGTGTCCTGGTGATACCCTGGTTACCCGGTGCTTCGGTGGTCCTGGTATGTGGTGAATTGGACCAATCAAATCGACAATCGTGATTTAATACCAGACTCATCGGATGGTTGCTTATATTTAAGGTTAATGGGTGTCATGTTCATGTTTCAATAGACCAGTGGCCCAGTTAACCTGGTAGCTAGTGAAGAGAGCGCACACGAAACTAGAGGAAATTTGGACAGGTTACAAAGGATTGTTTTTACAGCTTGATTCAAAGAAGTGTCAATGGATCTGGAGCCGAATCAACAATCAATATTTTTGGTATAAATAAAAATACTTGGGCATATGGGCTCAATATATGAAGTTGACCATCTAGCTTGATGCCCCATAAATTTCCCTACGATGAGGCCTTTAAATAATGATGCCCCAATCCATTTTTAGTGTGAGTGTGAAGTGAATTCAAGGCTTTGAGTTTTTCAAGTGTTAGAGAAAAGAGAGAGAGATGTACTTGTTTAAGGGTGGAAAGGAGGTGCAAGGTCAAACAAGGAACATATGAAGTCTTTCTAATTGTAAACATGTGGAGAGTTTTATGGTAATTAAAACAACGACAGAGTATTTGTTGAAGTAACAGATTTATGCAGGTGGAAGCTTGAATTGAACTGAATTTTTTGTACATATGATAGTTTGAGAAAAATTTAATCTAGACAGTATGTGAGCTTAGTTTGAGAAGAATTTAGTCTAAACAGTGGTTGGAGTTGAATTTGGACTGCAGTTAAAAATGGTTACACAACTCGAACAAATCCACCTATAAATGCAACTAGAAAAAGGCTCAGTCACAATAATGTTAAAGCCATGAATGCAATTTTGTGTGGTTTAGCAGAATCAAAATTTGTCAAGTTCATGCATTGTGTTTTGGAAAACGATATGTAGGACAAGTTACATAATATATATGAAGGGGATGAAAAGGTCAAGAAGGAGAAATTACAAACCCACAGATGATAATTTGAGAGTCTTATGTAGGAAGAAATGTAAAATGTTTGGAGGTTATCATATGTAGGAAGCAATGGAAAAATTTTGTAGGTTAGAATAGATGGGAACCAATGCAAAGTACCCACACACATATAGCTTATGCACCTCCGCCACAAGTATATCCCCACATAACGATACTACAGACATATAGTTCTCACAGATATAGCTTTCGCACCTTCACACAGGTATATCCCCACAGAATGAACACTTCGTAAATCAAATACATCTTCAACACAAAAATATAGTCTTCACACATATAGCTTCTGCACTTCCACACAGGTATATCCCTGCACAACGAATACTTAGTAAACAAAATACATAAAAATGATGTTGTTATTTATTACAGACGATACCTTTTGTTTTGTTGATTTCATTGTCCTTCCAAATTCAATTACAAAGTATATTTGTTTATCACAGTTTGTTATGTGTGTTGAGGATGTGACAACTTTGTCAATCGATTTTATTAAATGTGGCCATTCATAAATATGATCCTTCCATTCATTCATAGATACATTTTGTGTTAATAATTATCAATTATTTTTAACCAACTCTGATGCTAAATGTTTTTGCGTCAACAATACTAGATGTTTTCACTTGTTTTTTTTCTTTATTCTTATCATTCTCCTCTTTCATAAACAATAATGCTATTTTTCTTTAGTTTATGTATTGTTTGATTATATTATTTTGACAAA
>ML792429.1:369113-391700 GCA_009831015.1 Picea engelmannii | reverse complement strand
GTTTTTGCGTCAACAATACTAGATGTTTTCACTTGTTTTTTTTCTTTATTCTTATCATTCTCCTCTTTCATAAACAATAATGCTATTTTTCTTTAGTTTATGTATTGTTTGATTATATTATTTTGACAAAAACTATTCATTTTATGTGCATTTAATTATATTAAGTTTCATTATTTAACATATATTTCCCAACTAACTCAGCTACAATTACAACCATGCAACCCTTATTCTTTAGTTTATATATTGTTTAATTATATTATTTTGACAAAAACAATTCATTTTCTATGCATTTTATTATATTAAGTTTCATTATTGAAAATATATTTCCCAACTAACTCGGCTACAATACCATCCATGGAACCCTTATTTCTATAAATATGATAAGAAAGTATATTATAACTTACGAAATAATAGTCTCAACAATTAGATTCACACTCCTTTGAAGATACATTCATTGTAATTTTAAAAAACTTAAAAAAAAAATTCCATCAAAATCACATCCCAAAGTATAACATATTAACCAAACTAAATATTCCAAAATAATAGCAAGGAATGCTCAATATCATCTCAAATTACAATCTTTGTTGAAAAAAAAAAAAACATTTCAATTCTAATAACATTAATATCAAAACACATATGTCCATGTAAATCGATTATTAATAAACCAACCAGTTGTAAGCAGGTAGGGACTTATTAGTCCTTGTCTAAGGCAAGCAGGGACTCTAGCATTCGATATGCATTGACTTCATATTAGTTCAATGTTTGACATATATTTTTCCCAGAATGTGTATCATTTTACATAAGAAAATCATTTTTTTATTATTTTCATATAATAAAAAAGCATATTCTATATTTGAAGTCTTATTGCCAACTTAACTCTCCCTAATGTTTTATTTTTGGATCGTACTCATGTTTTAATGTTATCTTTAGATCTTTGGCTTCTTACTTTGTATCTTTGGTTTCATTAATCCATGTCCCTCATAATGACAATTCATTGCCCACCATCAATGCATTGATCATTGAGAACATACACACCATCAATTAAGTCGAATCCATCAATTACACTGACAAGAACACCATCAATCAACATCAATCATCAATTTCTCAAACAAGATCTTCGTTTGAGTAAGCCGAATCCACTGCATTTTTTAGTAAGCCGAATCCACTACAATTTTACCCAATCTGGCATCCATTAACTCGGTTTTCATTTAATTATTTATAGACTCGTTGTCCGAGCTCACCGACTCTGCACTCACCGCTCACCAACTCGTTGTCTAAGCTCACCGCTCACTGACTCTGAGCTCACCGTCGCACCACTTTCTTCATTCAATTTGAGCCACCTAAACTTATTCATTCGACCAGGTGAAAGACAAAAACAACTTCTTAACCAAGTGAATCCAAAAGAGGAGAAGTTCCAGGGTGAGGCGCTAGCTCATTGCCTTGGATCTTCTTTTTCTCCATCTTTGACCCCCTGTGCTATCGTCGTAACCAATACAGGAGAAGTGTCAGGGAGAGGCGCTCGCTCACTACCTCAGATATTCCTTATTTCCATCTTCAACCCCTTGCACAGCCGTTGGAACCAATATCTCAGCCAAGGGCATAAAAGAGGCAGAGATGATTTCGTTTTGCTTATGTTGTTGTTTAAACTAGGGAAACTGGATATGGATTTGAAACTAGCACTGGAACTACTTGGATTGGCTCTTGCTCTTCTGCTACTAACACTGCTGAAACCAGTACTGCTTCAACTGGATATGGATCTGAAACTAGCACTAGAACTACTTGGAATGGCTCTTTCTCGTATGTTGTTGACACTTTTGAAACCACTACTGCTTCAACTGGATCAACTCGGTCCTATCTAATATGCTTGCTTTTAGTGTTGGTTCTGTACTGAAACCGAGGGTTCAAATATTTGGGCTTAACTCTCAAGCCAAATGAATCATCGAGAAGGATTGCCAACATGCGAGGATTTTTATATGCAATTATGTAAGTGCTTTTCACTCATGCAATTACTAGTTTGACTGGTTCTGTTTCCTTAACTGAGAATCATGGTATTCCGAAGGTGTAACCAGGGAAAGGTAACGACGGGTGCAAAAAAAACATGAGTTCCCGATACTGAAACCAGAGGAGCGACCAGTTGTTTCTGACAAAAGGTGGGCTTGTATCATTCATGGATTTTTGTTCTAGGCTGAAGGCTGAAGGTGAACAACTTTCTTTCATTGAACTTGTGTCCTTTTGGTTCGTTGTTCACTCCCGGACCTATGTATGTGTTCCTTCCTTCTGTTGAATCACTTGCTTCTCTTCTTGGGCAACCTCCTCCCATCCATTGGAAAACCTCCCTCGACCATCTGGCAAGCAAGCTCAAGAAGTCCACCAAGAGGGAATGTAAATTTTGAACTACCATAAACCAATGAACCCAATTATGTGTTATCCATTATATTTTTTTTAGATTTCACTAAAATACAATTACAGAAAGCAGGAACGTACTTACCTGCATAGCTCTCACCAGCCACAAACAGAAGGTGGTTATTAAATTCTAGAACTGAGTTGTAAAACTCCTCCAAAGCGGTATAGAGATGCTCTGCAACCTGATTTTGGTAGGTCGGGATGTCCTCATCCTTCTCTACTATGTTGTATCTTGAACCCACTGGACTATAAATGAATAAAACATAGCAGAAATTACCAGTCATGCTTGAGCATCCCGAGCCTCCTTGTAGCCATAGAATTATGGGTTTTTGTGCAATGGAAATATTGGGTACTATTGCCTCATAATATGCATAGAAAATCCTTGTTTTGGAGGATGATTTCACATTTAAATGCCCAGATCTTGATGAGAATTCTTCCTCTCGAAACACAAGGGTGTTGTCCTCTGGTTCTTTAAATATTATTCCTAGCAGAAAAATTATGTTTCCAGAATTCAGGTAGTGTGGCATCACCATGGATACCGTCAATATACTTAGCATTGAAATCGCATTCGTCCATATTCCTTTCTCTGTGTTTACGAAGGACAACATGAATAACAAGGAAAGAAACTTGAACGAGGAAAGAAACTTGACTATGAATGTCTATGGCCTGAATGTTGTCTGTCACCTTTGATGTATTGACACTTCTTACATACTCTTTATTGCAGGTTTCCAGGTAAGGTTGAATGATTGTAGGTTGTCAGGCAAGGTTGAATGAATGGGTTCCATTTGATGGCCTTGGTTCATGTAGTGGATAACGTGTCTACATTTAAAACTATTTATCAATTACACACAAGACATTTGTGAAATTGCGACAAAGAGTGGTCCCTCTTTGGGAAATAATAAATTTATTTCAATATTTTTCTGCATAGGGAAACTTTGTCACGGGAACGACTCAAAATTTGATTATCATTCTAATAACGGGAATCTGAGGGGATTTTTTCTGTGCAAACTAGACAAGGGCCATCAAATACCTCCATCTATGCTCTTGTTTCGTGCATGCATTCTATTAGCAAAGAGTGAGGCTACTGAGAATGCCTGGACAGAGGAGAGGGAAATATCAGAAATGGTCTTCTCAGACTGAGGGACAATTATCTGCGTTATTCTACATATTCCTTTTTATCGAGAAACTCCACGACGAATGTTACTGCCCTTTTATATTTAGGATACTGAAAATTACAATCATTTTCTATTAACTTCTAGTTTGTTAAGAAAATAGTTTATATTTCACAGATTGTGTTTGTTGTAGGAAAATCTCCCTGCGGACAAGTAGACCTCCTCTTGAGAGCTAGACCCTTAACTCTAAGACAGAAGGTGCTTAACATGGACACTGACTTCCTTTTAGATCTAATCAAGTTTATGAACAAAAGAGAAGGAGGAAGGTGTGTACCTTATGAACGTCGTTTGTCCCTGCAAGGTCCAGGATGAGCTTTGATCTGGAGCTCCTTAGTAGGTCATGCAAGACAAACAAAAGTACAAAAGACTTCCTACTCTATTGAGATTATCTAAAACATAGATACATCTACTGTAGACAAACTTATATGGAACAAGTACAAGTTTGAAAGAAACAGACCAAGCATTGATTATATTAATGAGAACAACAATGAAGAAAACTTACAACCATAGATGTGAGTGCAGCAACTTCATCAAGCTCTCCTTGTCCAACCCTTGCTCAAAAGCTCCATGATCAGAATGACAATACTTTCACTAATTATTCTCTTCCACTTCTCATGAGATCATAAGTTTGGTATCTCTAAACTCCTCTCTCCCTCTTCCTCCATGGAAATCCTCCATTATATAAGATTTGGAGACTTCACCACCATGGAGAGGATCTCTCATCAGATCCACTAAGAAAGAGATCTCTAAGATATTTAGGGAGAAAATATCTCTTAAGGATTTTGGGGAGGAAATATTTCTCAAGGATTTTAAGGAGGAAATATTTCAACCATCCATGAGATCCTCCACCTTCCCTAAAAAATATGAAACCAAATGTGAGGTGGATTCTCACACTTAATTACTTTCTTTTTCATGAATATTAATAATAATTCATGTGCACTTGATTCTCAGGGTTAATCAATTTATTTTCCATGAATATTAATAATAATTCATGTGCACTTGGTATTTCGGCCTTCATGTAATATATCCCTCCTCCACATTGACTAGGGATTATGACATAGGTTATTCCATGGTGTCAAGGTGTATGAGACATTTATATGACACTTTACGACACTTAGGGCGAGGTACCTAGGTGTGCAAATTTCATGTGTAACAGAATGCCCCCTAAAGTGTGAGCTCAGAAGAGAGAATGATGGCCGAAACACTTTACAAATCTTTAAAGCAAGGGTGTGGACTCGGAGAACCTAATAGAAGTTGTACACAAACATCCAACAAATATTATGACATGTTTCAAACCCAAGGCAGGCATACCTATGCTTGGGTGATAAAGACTTGCAAGATATGGCCGCCATAAAATACACTGCGGATCCATAATTATATTGATAAAAGGTATAGCCACCGAAGATACAGTGTGGATATATACTCCTATGACCTGAACTGATCGTAGCCATGAAGAATAGACAGTGGATCTATGAGATGATAAGACATAGCCATGACCAATACAAAGTGGATCTATGTAACAGTATATGTGTCAATGTTCAAACAAACCTCCGCCGCAACCTGGGAAAAGTACATATCAGAGTGATGACCCAACCTAGGGTCTTCTTACCGATCCTGATGTAGTATGAATCCAACCATGTGAATAGATGTTCTGATGTCGAATATGGCAGAAACCACTTGATTACCAATCAATGATGTAAATCATTAACAAGCGTAAGGGAAATCACCATTGATGTCAATGATTCCCAAGGTACCCTAGTACATTCCAATGAATGTGAATGGATGAGCTGAAGTTGAAAATCCATGGAATCATCCGATCAAAGGTCAATGATGTAAACCCACTTTCGAACATGAGGAGGCCTACCATTGAGGCATGCTGGTCCCAAAGTACTAACTGGTTTCTAAGTCTAGTTCCTGGATAATGTGTTGAAGTCGACACGAATAGACTCATCGAAGGAGGGCCTTGATGTATCCCCCATCAACGACATGAAACAAACACAGAGATGTAATTGGTAGATCAAATTAACATGGACTGACACGGGTATTGAGACAAGATATTTGTGATGGTTGACTCTCGAGGCTGATACTTCCCTTGAACACTGAGGCACAATAGTAGAAACATGACATGGACCAAAAAATGATGATGCAATGGATACTATGACTTTCGTTGGGTGACCCAAAGGAGTAAGAAAAACTCAGAGGATTGGTTCAGTGCAGAGGTTCAGTGGATTAATATGTGTGTAAAGACAAAGTGCCATGTTCAAGGGCGACTCTAAGAGTTACTGGTAATGTTCTTAAAAACTGTTTGGCTTTCTTCTTTCAATTTTTCCCCCATCCAGATAGATGAGTACATCTTTTTGATTTAACGAGATCAAGGAGGGTAACACATGCTCGATATAACACACCTTCGGTAAGTTCCTCTTCCTTTGTTTAACGAACTGGAAGAAGTGAGAGTTCGGTCCCATATGGGCCCTTCAGTGTATGATTGTTTAACAAGTCTAGAGAAGGTAGACTCGGTGGTTTTTCATATTTAGAGAGTATGAAAACAACTTAAAGGTGACTCCAATGTTGTCATTTTTCATAATGTTAGTCTCGCGAGGCTAAAAAAGAGATAAATTATCACTCGAAAGACACCCTTTCATGCCATTTAATGAGTGGGAAAGGAAGCAAGATCACTCGGCAATTTTTTCATGTTTAGAGAGTCTGAAAAGAGCTTAAAGACGACTCCAAGGGGTTCCTTTTTCGTGTATCCATACAGGTCTGAAAAAGAGATAAAAGTTTACCCAGATGCATTCTCATGTATTTATGAGCACGAGAAAGAACAAAGACTAAGCTTGGTATGCCCCCAACTTGAAATCTAGTGGCTTAATTCCATAATGATCATCAAAGGCTGGAGACATGCCCTCCAAGCTTTAATTCATTCATAGACTTTGAGGTTGTCACCAATTTCTCTAGTAGATGAGAAAAAGGAGAAGGATGGATGAAAAGAAGGTTCAAGAGAGGTGATTGTTTCATTTTTTAACGAGCTTGACATAGGAAAAGAACTATGCTCAGGGTTCCAGGTACGATCCCCAGATTGTTGTTTCATTTTTTAACGAGCTTGCTATAGAGAGGAAAACTATGCTCGTGGCCTCTGTTTCATTTTTTAACGAGCTTTACATAGAGAAGAGAAACTATGCTCATGGGCCTCTGTTTCATTTTTTAACGAGCTTGCCACAAAGAAGAGAAACTATGCTCGTGACCTCTTCTTGATCATGGCTTCCAAGAGGATAATTCTCTGGAAGGATGCCATGTCAAGGGACAAAACTCGATCATGGCTTCCAAGAGATATTCACTGGATGGAAGATAATTACTCTAGAAGGAACACATGTCTAGGGCCGCGACAGGGGTAAGGAGATCAAGCTCCAATAGTCCTACCGAAGAAATCACCATGTCAACTACCGGATCCAAATCGTCGGAAGTTGAAGTTATGGGAGACAATGCCACATAATTAACATGGGGCGGGGGCGATATTGTCTGCATATACGAACCATTTAGGGAGGTAATCCAGTCAGGACCGATGAATGAAAGTTGATCAATAGTCACAATTCTTCCATTGTGAGGGAAATATATCACATGGAAAAGAGTGGACACAATATCTTTCATGGCATAGACATAATCCCGCCCAAGGAGTAAAGAAAAATCCAAGGGGTCTCAGACTACCATGACATCAATAAAGACAGTTTTCCCTCCCAAAGTTACAGGAAACTAAGGAAGGGTCCCTAAAGGTTGACTAGTTCTTCTGTTAAAAGCTAATAGATTCTGTGTAACCGACGCAAGATGCGGACAACCCAAAGCGTACCAAGCAACATAATACAAAATACTAACAGACGCACCTTCATCTATCAACGTTTGAGGAAAATCCCGACCACAAACCTATACTGTAATTTGGAAAGGAATGTGAGAGGGAAGACGAGGTCTAGTTAGCGCACCCCAATCAAAAAGGATGGTCTCATTACTTGGAGGGGGTTTCACGGGAGGAGGAGGAATGCCCCCCGGCATGGTAGATTCTGTATCAACAAGAAAAACGTGGGCAGTATCAGTTTTACTCTCTAGAGGGAGAGTAGGATCGACCAATGGCCGACTTGGATCGACCAATGGTGGACTTGGATCGACCACTTTGGCACTCTTCAGAGGAAGAGTGGGATTGAATAATGATGTAACCAGAGCAACCACTTTGGCACTCTTCGAATGAAGGGTGGGACTGACCGAGGAAGGGACTGGATCAGTCACTTTGGCACTCCTCAATGGAAGAGTGGGATTGACCGATTATAGAACCAGATCGACCACTTGGGTTTCACTCTCCAAGGGGAGAATGGTGTCGACGGGTGGAAACGGATCGACCGCTTTTGTGTCACTCTCTAACGGGAGAGCAGGGTCGATCGAGAATGAAAATGGATCGACCACTTGGGTTACACTCTTTTGATGAAGAGTGGGGTTGATCGATGACGGAATTGGATCAGTTACTTAGGTTTGTGGTTCAATCGAGGAGGAAACTAGATTGACCATCTGATCAACCGGACTGACCAGGGATGGAACTATATTGACCAGTCCATCAACTAATGATGGGTCAGGGGAAATATTACGATAACCTTTTGGAAGTTGAATTTTTTCCAAAAGAGAATATGCCTCGTCCATACGAGGGAAAAGGTGAGAGTAATGATCACCTTTGCATAACATGCAAGGAAACTTGACAGTTGTCTTCTTCTTACTAGCCTTAATGTCACTAGTTGATGGGGTATCATCGGCATGACCGACAGAGGCCAATGATGCAGAGGACCACATTTCTAAGACCTTGGGAATACCAAGGAAATCCCTCAAAAAATGGTCACCCTTACAAAGACTGCAAGGGAATTTGGGTTTCGGATTCTTCATTTTAATCTTGTTGACCTCATCAACACTCCCAGTACTATTAACAGTAATCAGTTTCTTAGAGACAACATCTAATGTTGTTGAGGCCTTGGTCCTTTTCGGGCTCTTCTTCTTCTTATATTTTTGTTTCTTCTTCTTCTGATCAACCTGGCTACTTACTTTAGAGCTTTCGCTAGGTGAAAAAGGAGAAATGGAAGGAGACTTAATGGGCAAAGAAGGCGAAAAGTTGACGTGAGGTTGATGTGTGAGTGGTGTACTGACATCTAAAGTATTAGGTGCAGTTGAAACATTGGGAGGATTCAAGATCACCGGAGTGGGGAATAACCAAACTGGTAATCCGATGGTGAGTCCTGGAAGACTCAGTGTGGCAATATACGGAGGACCAAAGTTTCCAAAAGAAGGAAAGGTGTGAGGTTCCCCAGGATAAGGGGTTCCTCCATCGGTACTTTTGGGATTTGACGCCATTAATACTGAATCGACCTAAGGTCCACTAATTAAAACAAACAACACACGCTATGAATTTGAGAAGCAATCAATCAAACAAACCTTCCCACGATGAAACCACTAGTTGGTGATGAAATCCAATGTTGTAAGATCAAAATAGGAAGGGGTGGGGATAGAGCGAGTGGATCAGTTATGTTGGTAACCTGCTTAATGGACTTATGCCTTGGTGCAAGCTTCCATGCAATAATTATGGATTTACCCTCCAAGGAGCCCGAGTGATTTTTACCAACGTTTGTTCCAGGCACAGTGAGACTTCCCTTCACCGTCACCTTGTGTGGGACCCTAAAGATTATGGCTACTAAGGTCACCAATTCGCAGTCAACCCCTAGGCGGGTATAGTCGAGAGTCCAGTCCGAACGTAAGGGCAGGGTATCTAGCCCGAAATCAACTTGAAAGGCTTCCACTCAACATAGTGGGTATACCTTCAAGCGACCCCCATAATACGTTCCGACTGCTACAATCAGTCAAACCACGGAGAGATAATCTCCATAGCTCTCCTGAGTGTGACATCGTGCATAACCCTTGTGTGAGAGGGGGATCCCAGAAAGCCTATACGACAATTGGATTTCACTCTCCCTACCACAAGATACTAAGTTTGTTTGATAGCTTTGGAAAGTTATCCTTTCAACCCATTCCAAAGCCCTACACCTTAAACTAATGTAGGTTTGCTAACAAAGATGTAAAAGGTCTGATAAATTTTAGTTAAGCGTTGATTTTAGTGGTTGTTGTTTACTCAGAGGTGTATGAGAGTGAAGACTGATGATATTATGACTTAGTTCCCAAGACATGCACAAGAAATGATACGTAGTCTTTTCTTTCAATGAATTTCTATTTTAAGGGAAGGAGAAGGATTTTCCTTTCACTTTCAAACACCAAGATGCAATGACCTCATGCAATAGTCCTCAATAAGGAATCCAATAAAATGCTAAAATGTTTATATGTGACTGATGATCAGTTGGATGTAAATCTTCCTATGCTAATCAGACTGCAAGATCTGTGAGATTGAAGCAACCGGAAGAAACTCCACATAAACAAAAGACACCCTTGTTGTGATCAAACAAGAGAAATAAAACCAAAAACACAAAAGGAAGGAGAAATATCTTGGACAAGATGACTCAAAGATCAGAAAGAAAAGTAGAAAAGACCTTTGAAACCCCTTACAAAGTTTTCACTCATTCAGACAAACGAGAAGAAAATGACAAATTGCCTCCAAATCGTGAAGGACAAATTGCAAAGGAAAAATATCAAAACAATCCAATCAAAAGAGGATGAATGCTTAGAAAATAGGGTATTGAAGGCCAATACCAAGATGGACTGGAAGTATGAGGCCCTGAGCAAATGTACAAAGCAGAAACTGAACCCAAAAATTTGAAAAACTAGAAGATTTTCCACAAAAAATGGGAGTGCTCTGGTGTAAGGGGAACTAGAGTGTTATAACGCTCTGTGTAAGACCTTCAAGGAGCGTTGTTTCTCTAATAACAAGGCAGGGGAGTTCCCTACTTCAAAAAGCTCAGGAAAAATTCCAGAAACTCAAAAATTCAAGAAATTTCAGCCAATCAGGGTGATCATGATGACACAAAGAGGGAATCGAACCATTCTAAGAATACAAAATTCAATGGAGAAGATCAAATGAGTGGTTAAAGGTTCAAGACAATATCTAGGAAAGGAAACACAAATTATATTTCCTCCCCAGTGGAGTTGCCAATTTCTGTTGTAGGAAAATCTCCCTGTGAACAGGTAGACCTCCTCTTGAGAGCTAGACCCTTAACTCTAAGACAGAAGGTGTTTAACATGGACACTGACTTCCTTTTAGATATAATCAAGCTTATGAACAAAAGAGGAGGAGGAAGGTGTGTACCTTATGAACTTCGTTTGTCCCTGCAAGGTCCGGGATGAGCTTCGATCTTGAGCTCCTTAGTAGGTCCTGCAAAACAAACAAAAGTACAAAAGACTTCCTACTCTGCTGAGATTAGATAAAACATAGATCCATCTACTGTAGACAAACTTATATGGAACAAGTACAAGTTTTAAAGAAACAGACCAAGCATTGATTGTATTAATGAGAACAACAATGAAGAAAACTTACAACCATAGATGTGAGTGCAACAGCTTCATCAAGCTCTCCTTGTCCAACCCTTGCTCAAAAGCTCCACGATCAGAATGACAATACTTTCACTGATTATTCTCCTCCACTTCTCATGAGATAATAAGTTTGGTATCTCTAAACTCCTCTCTCCCCCTTCCTCCATGGAAATCCCTCATTATATAAGATTTGGAGACTTAACCACCATGGAGAGGATGTCTCATTAGATCCACTAAGAAAGGGATCTCTAAGATATTTAGGGAGAAAATATCTCTTAAGGATTTTGGGGAGGAAATATCTCTCAAGGATTTTAAGGAGGAAATATTTCAACCATCCATGAGATGAGATCCTCCACCTTCCCTAAAAAATAGGAAACCAAATGTGAGGTCGATTCTCACACTTAACTACTTTCTTTTTCATGAATATTAATAATAATTCATGTGCACTTGATTCTCACAGTTAATCAATTTATTTTCCATGAATATTAATAATAATTCATGTGCACTTGGTATTTTGGCCTTCATGTAATATATCCCTCCTCCACGTTGACTAGGGATTATGACATAGGTTATTCCATGGTGTCAAGGTGTATGAGACACTTATATGACACTTTACGACACTTAGGGCGAGGTACCTAGGTGTGCAAATTTCATGTGTAACAGTGTTTCATGGATACAGTGTGAAAAACTGCAATAAAATTGGTAAAGAAAAAAATAGGAAGCTTTCGTTTAGGTTAAGACAGTCTCTTTATTCTTATATTATTAATTTTCATTTTATGTATTATATTTTATTATTTTCTACCTTATATTTGTTGATTAATATTTTATGTACAATGATTGGCATGCAACTACCGAACGAGAGAGTCATAACTCCTTCTTGCTTGTTCTCAAGGGTCGTCAAGAATATACAAAGCAGTTCTCACGAAGCCTTTAGAGATTCCCGAAGGACTGGTGCACGAATTATGTGTGGAAGATCAACCTTTAAAGATTATTTTTACGCTTAAATATCTACTAGACAGAGAGTGTACTTGTTGTTGGGTTTCCAGATTATTCAAAGGCTTCCTCGATCTCTATATCTGCACTAAAGAAATCTTTTGAGGAATAGAATGATGTATCTTGAAGTTAGGAGAGAGAGGCCCCACCCACACCCTGCCAGAATGCTTCCAATCGACTGACTTATTGGGTTGGGA
This sequence comes from Picea engelmannii, assembly GCA_009831015.1. Lineage (NCBI taxonomy): Eukaryota > Viridiplantae > Streptophyta > Pinopsida > Pinales > Pinaceae > Picea > Picea engelmannii. The sequence continues at coordinate 379,438 of ML792429.1, read as the reverse complement.
CCAGATAGGATAGACTTTCCGCTAGGGAGCTTGCTGGATCGGAAGTTGGGTGGGGAGCTTGGGAGATGGATAGTGGTCTTACTTAGTTTTGCATAGGCACTAAGGTTGTTCGGTCAAAATTATATTACCGTAAAGAAAAATAAGAAAGATGTAGGAATAAAGTCAAAATAAAAGAAAGTAACGATCATATCAATGGCAGTGTCATCAGGTAGATGACGTTTAGAATATTTACTTTTTCTTCCAAGAATACCACTTCTACTTCCTTTAGCATCACTGCTTCCTTTAGCATCACCTATGGTAGAGTATACATGGGTAATGATGGAAACCACGAAGGTAATAAAATATGGATGCAACAACAAAACACTGGATTGTTCTTGATAGATAGAACAACATAGAGAACATGAGCCTATAGAGTGCAGATGAAAACCTTTGGGTCCCTTCGAATAGTGAAATATCCTCCAACACAATTAGTTGCAAAGAATAATTCACAAGGTACTAAAAAATCTTGCAATTGCTTTGTAATCTCTCTAACAAACAAGGGTCATGCTCTAGCTTGTCATTTTCATTCCCTTTTTCATTTTTAGTTTCCATTCCTTGCTGTGAAATAAGTGGTACTATCCAGAGTAAATGACATGTTGCTTCAAAAGTAGTTAAATAATTTTAATTGTACCATGAGCATAGAAACAAATCACTAATAATTTTAATTGTACCATGAGCATAGAAACAAATCATTATTGTTGTATTGACCACACTCTTATAGTTGTCATATATAACTATTGTCATTTCATTCACAACCTTCCCCAAGTACCAAAAATTTGAGGAAAGTTATGATTCAAACTCAATTGAGCTACAATTCCCATCCACATCAAGATTTCCATGAAAACCTTTGGCAAGAGAAACCACCACATACTTGGCTGCCCCACTAAGGGATCATGTATCATCACAATGTCTATTGGGAACTATCAATACCTTCACAAGAGTAACATAGAATGGATTGTAGATGTAACCTTATTCATAGTGTCAAATTCAAGGAGATCAGGTGAATTCCATATAATATCTTGGGCTTGAGATGTTTCACCTACACTTATAGAGCCTCCAATGTTAACCTCTAATACATCTGCATGTCACCCAATTCTACCAAAACACATTATTGAAATCTCTTTGATACCATGGCCCTTCTTCTATGTCGATGGAGTCTCGTTTGTATAATATAAATATACTCAGGTTCAATGGACCAATTAGAAGCAGATAAATTCCTCATAGACTCTGGGTCCACATACCAAAAAACTAAACCTGTGTTGGTGTCACTACCAACCTCTGTACGTGTTGCATTTGGTGCCAAATTTTTTCATCTTATTTAACAAAAGAAGTATCACAACATAACCCGCCTTTATTGTAATGTAAGTAGTACAATTATAATAAAATTCAAAAATTCAATATCTCCATTCATATTTAAAAAAGTAAAAAAAAAAGAGTTCAACTTTACAAGGCCATTGGATTGTGGGAGCAACTTCATTTTGTAGAAAGTCTATAAAATATTTTATGGATTTTTTCTTGATTTTATCTAATCAAATATTCTCGTCAATTTTTAACTAACTTTTAAACAAAAATAATCATATATATATACCAAAAAACAAATGATAATAGACAAATTACTTATATATACCAAAAAATCCAAATGATAATGAACAAAATACCTATTATTATATATTCAAGTATGAAAATTTTATAATAAATACAATTACAAGTGGTTATGGCAGTTGAAGTAAAGTTCTAAAAATGATACAAATGAGCTTTCTATGCAACCATAGTGAAATGCAGTGAGAGTGAAACAGGTGGGAGCATGGTAACTGCTGCAGAGTACAACCAACTAACCATATTTCATCACCAAAGAATCTACAACAATGTCTGAGTAACTTTACAATTTCAAGACAAACCATCATTGGATTTCTTTGCAATGTTAAATATATAGTTTAGTCTCATTATGGTTTTAAATCATCATTGTATTTCCATATCTTCCTAACAGTTCCAAACCTTCCTGGCAGGGACTAAGCTTCCCCGCAACACTTGTTATAATAATACCAACATTACCTCTATGATGTTTGTAAATATCACAAGTGAGGATAGTGTATATGGTGAAGTAGGTTTTCTTTAATCAATGTTTTAGCCCTCCATTTATTTTATCATGAGTACTTTATTTTCTTACACGTTAATGCAATGGATTTATGATAAAAGTTTGAATGATCCCCACTTATCACATTCAATTCATTTCATTGGTAAAAGTCAAAGCATAGGTTAACGACTATGGTAGGTCATGCGGATTGAACAACCTTGGAAACCTACAACCTTTAACTTAGGCAACCATGGACTCTCATGGCACAAACAATATCCAATTCTCTGATCATCTACCTACCCTTCCTACTTAGCTCCTACTCTTGTTGTATGAGAACATCGACTTCCATTAATTTTTGAGCTAGAATAGCATGGGATCTTCAACTACCTTGACGGCCTTGGACATTCCTATCACTTTTAATCTTCGTTTTACTGAGCTTCTCCTCGCCTATCTAGTTTAACTCCTGTTTGGACCTTGAGGACCATGGCTTGATCAGACTGGTCACCTACTACACAACCTTCCTTTGTCTCTCCACACTTCTCAGCTTCACATTCAACTCACTCTACCCACCAGGCTCCTACACATTGTTGGACTGGCATTACTGACCATCTTACACACTCTAGAAAATGTTGTCATCACATCTTAGTGGAACCAACCAGCCTCGAGATCCACTCCGATGGAGAGGGATGTCAGCGCACTAATGGATGACGATGCCCTCTAGAACAGTGAGGCTCTCTATGCCTCAACGGATGAACTAGTTAGACTCACTCAAACTTCCACCCTTAGTTCAGGGACCTCTTACCAATGTTGCTCCTCCTCTCATCCCATAACTTTCACACCAGCCCCACCTAACTACCCTTCACACCCCCCAATTTCTCTACCAACCGCACTCTACACTCTCCCATCCTCTATGGTACTACAGCCTCGTCAGTCTCCTTTCTTGTCATAGAATCCTTCAGTTCCCCTCTCCCCTTCCACTCTCCCCGTCACTAGATCGATAGACCCTCCTGTTACCTCAACCCTCCATGGACCTATCTCTAACTCGGCTCAGTGAAAACCTATAGGCCCATCCAGGCACACTTCTCAGTCTGGAGCAACCACAAGAAAATGCTTAAAAACATAGGACAAACCCTAGTGCTAAAAAAAACAAAGAGGAAAATGGTTCTTGGACAGGATATCGGCCTAGAGGACTCAGTATCCTTAAGCCTTTGTGCACTTGTGGGAAGGATCTTATACAAACACCTTTGTCGAGATAACCTTGTGAATTGGGTGCAAACAATCTGGCAGCCTCTGTTGGGTTATACTCTGGAGATCTCCTACCTAACTCGAGGTTGGCTCTACTTTCGATTTAAAACACCGGAGGACTCTACCTCAATACTGGATCATCTCTAGACATTGGACGGCAGTAGCCTCATGCTCAAGCACTAGCACATCAGCTTCGATCCTTCTCGGGACTATTTTCGCTTGAGACATTTATGGGTTCTCCTCCCAGGACTGCCACTACACCTCTGGAACTTGAGATCCCTCTGGGTCACTTAATCTGCATATACCCACTGTCTCTCAAGCTCGACAAAGAAGATGGCAAAAGTCATGGTGGAGATAGACATACAGGACGGATTGTCAGAAACCATCGACATTGACTAGCATGGACAACACTTACGACATACTCTAGACTATCTCAACATTCCCTTCAGGTGTACACTCTGCAGACATATAGGCCAACTTAGAAACGCCTGCCCAGGTCGACTGGATGTGGAACAGTCGGAGGAAAAAATGCTTGAACTATCCTCTTGGATGGATTCCCCTAATGTGAACACCCTACCTACCTTTCCCGACCTACCAGAATTTGAAGAGCGAGTTGTCCCATACTCGATCAATGGTAAGCTCAAGTCCATTTTCCCAATTTTTTTCTTCTCACTTACCTCTTGGGAAAAATACCTTCTGGACAATGCTTCTTCTTGGATACTGGGCGCTACCCTCCCTCGACCAGATCCAGCTTAGACATAACTCCCTCTGGATGCCTCCTTCTTACACACCTCCTCTTATCTGTCGAACTCTCACCTGTCCCATCCTATTACCTCCTTCTCCTTAGCTACTACACCTGACCCTCCCCAACTGTTTCCCCCACCAACCACCCCCCCTACTACCTTTACCTCCTGCTCAACGCTTATTCCTTATACACCCTTGACCACTGACCAACCTCGGGCCTTCTCCTCGAGGGTTACTCTCCCTACTACCTTTACTTCCTACTCGACACCTCTTCCCTCTGTGCCCTCGACTAGTGATCAATCTCGGGCCTTCCCCCCGAGGGTTACCCTCCCTACCTGTTTACCTACTACACATTTGGAACCTCTGAGCACAGAAACAACTTCTCTTGCTCAGAGGACGGTGCACTCACTTCCAAGCACTAGTGGATCCCAGTTAGAGGATAACACACTTAATAATATCCTGGAATCATTGCTCCCATCCTACAAAGAAGTCCTCTCACCATTCCCTTTACCCACCTTCCTGGGGAAGTCGGTTATCAAGACATCTATCAAGGAGGGGAGCTCAGGACACATAGTATCCTCTGGAGTGGATCTTGGAAAATCTCACACTTGGTCAAGAGGAACTGGGTATGAACACTCACCGATCAAAACAAGAAGTGCTCGTCGCAAAGAGGGGACCATTCTTTCACCCACCACGGATTCTTCTTCTCAACACACTAATATTGGGGCACTTAGAGGCATGAAATCCCTAGAAAAAACCAAATAATGATCTTTCTCTCCATCAATATCAGAGGGGTGGGGGGGGGGCCTTAAATCCTCCACGTTCAAAAGACTACTCTCTCGGTCTTCCCCAGATATTATTTTCCTATGGGAAACATTGGTTGATGGAAAAAAAGATAGAACTTTTCTTAACAAATTTTGCCCAGACTGGCATACTTGCTCAGTAAACTCGCTAGGAAATTATAGAGGTCTTGATGCCACTTGGGATCCTTCTCTTTTCGATTTATATCCTTTCCTGAGCTACAGTGGAGTCTTTTTAACTATATCATGTTGGTGGAACAACCAACAAATAAACCTTCTCAACTCCTATGGTCCTTGCTCACTCAGAAAATCATTCTGGGAAAAGTGGAATCCAGTGGCCTGCTCGATCATGTAAACTTAATAATTGTTGGTGATCTAAACTTCACCCCTAGATCGGGCGAAGTTTGGGGTGCCGCTGCTGCATAGGACCCACTGGCCGATTTTTTCAAAACTCTTTTTCTGGCTCATGGATTAGTAGACTACCCACCAGATGTCTTGGCTCCAACATGGCGAAATGGCAAAGTGGGTCAGGATTCCATCACCAAGCGATTAAAACGCTTCTATATCTCAATTAATCTTTTTACTGGTGATGATAGAATCAAAACCTGGGTGGACTCACCTTTCCTTTTAGACCACGCACCAATTATGCTTCAATTCGGATCTCTGACTGCTCGTATACACTATCCTTTCAAGATAAATTCTTGTTGGCTCATGGAACAGGAATTCATAGCTATTGTACACATAGCCTGGAAAGATCCCTTATTCCAGAGAGAAACTGGAATACAACAACAATTTTCTTGGAAACTTAAGCATTTAAAAACTGCATAAAAAAGTGGGTCTCCCTCCACAGAAGACAATCACTGCATAAGCTGCATTCGTTGGAACTAAATATAAAAGAGCTACTTCAACTTGACACACAAGCTGGTTATGATGGGGACATTTACCAAAAGTTGAATTTACTTGAAATAGAGAGGAACAAGTTCTTGCTTGCTGATGAAGCACTTTCGAGGCAATAGAGCATAATTAATTGGATAAAATGTGGCAATCTTAACAACAAATTCTTCCATCGCTTGGCGAAATAAAGGACCTCTTCCCTCATAACTTTATCCACCTCTCACTCGGCTTCAAGTACCTTGGGTATTTCTTAAAATCAGACCACTATAAGGCTTCAGACTAGGACTGACTCATTGCCAAGGTAGAAAAAAAAGTTGGCCACTGGTGTAATAGATGGCTCTCCATAGGCGGTCGCTACACCCTCATAAAAGTCACCCTCGAAGGACAACCGATTTACTGGATGGCACTTGCAAGTATACCCACTTCTGTCTTGGAAAAACTAAGAAAACTTGCCTACAATTTCCTCTGATAAGGCAGCAATGAACACCACAAATTACATCTCTGCAATTGGGAATCGTTGGAAAAACTGAAATTCAAGGGTGGATGGGGGTTCAGAAACATTTTCAAGTTCAACAATGCACTAGATGCCAACTCTCTTTGGCGTTTCCTGACCTCAAGAGGTATCTAGAGTTATGTAATTAAGGACAAATACCTACCTTTTACCTCTGTTGCATCTTGGCCTCGTATTGGCTCCCCTCATACGTGAGCTTCCTCATAGTTCTGAAGAAATTTAGTGACCTCAACACACTGGATTATGAGTGGGCTCACCTGGAAGCCGGGCTCTGGCCATTCTATATTAATTGGATAGGACCGCATCACTAGGCTTGGACATAATTCTTTCTTGTCTCCTCAACTAATCACTCACTTAAATACAAAACGCATCTGCTATCTTTTTCAAGCTGTGACGTACTCTGCTCATGGGCTCCCGACTGCAAGATGGAAAACCAGTTCTGTTATGGAGCTACCTACAGGCTTGGATCCTGAGTGGAATTCGTATTTCCTGGAGCTCACATGTGCAGGTATTTTTCTACATGATGCAGAGGATTTCTTCTTATGGGATGGAGGGGACAACTCGGGCCTCATCTTGGTCAACAAAATATACACCACCATTGCAAATTCTATCTGGAAGTCAAACATCATTGGATGGCGTAAGAAACTATGGACTTGGAAAATCCCACTTAAAATTAAGTTATTTACTTGGATTTCAGTTGAAAATAAAACCCCCACTTGGGATAACCTCCAAAAAAAAGGCTGGGCTGGCCCCAATCTCTGTCAACTCTGTTACAAGGATGAAGAATCAGTTAATCACCTTTTCACTCAGTGCATTTTTACTCGCCTTGTCTGGGACATGATTGTACAGGTCAACAACATCAACACTGCCTGGAATGGGATCTCCCTCACTGCTTGCTTTGAACATTGGTTTTCCAGTGAGCACAACTTCAAGCTTCTCCCTCCGATAGTTAATTGGTTTATCTGGCTTACTAGAAATTTAAAAATCTTTGAAAATAAACCACCCTCTATCAGCATTGTAGTCTATAAAGCTCTTGGACTGAACCAAAGTTGGAAAAATTTTCATCCAGAATTGGGAAAAAAAAGACGTTAATCAGACCTATTCTTACTGAGGATACTCCGACGGGCTGGTTTGATGGAGCAACAAAACTTAGTGGCACTTTAAGTGGCACAGGTGGACTGATTAGAATTAACAAAAACTCTTTTTATAGATGGAATTTATGTTGTGGCTCGGGCACTAACACAAGGACAAAGCTATTAGGTACTTGGGCTACATTTCATTTGGCTTCTAGACTGCATGTCGAACATCTACAATTGATCGAGGACTCAAGAGTTATCATCGACTGGCTAAATCATAAAGGCAAGTTGCATACTATCACACTTTTGGCCTAGAAGGACAGAATAAGATCACTACAACGCCATTTTAAGAAGCTCACTTACACTCATACATCTCGAGAGTACATCTTGGAAGCCGACCTCCTATCAAAGACAACATTACAAGGGAAAGCAAGCATGATCAGTTATACCCATTGGGTGGATGGTCATGAGGGCCCCACTCTCGCCACAATTTTTTTTTAGGACTGTTCTTCTTATCCCCTTGTCTTGATGATAACAATTCTCCTCTAGAATACTTGTTGCAACAACTTCTCTTTCCTTCTTCTAATTGCCCAGTAACCCCACTACAAGTGAAAGATTTACCCCCGAAAGCTATCTATCTTGCTGTTGTAACCAGATGAGAAAACACATTATATTTTAAATATAATTAAGCAATTTTTTCTGCTGGAAAAAATAAATTCAAAGCATAGGAAATGCCCTTTTTCTTAAAGCTTAAGAATTCCAAAAGATAATAAGAATAATAAGGTTAAAGCTTTTCGCATTAAAATATAATAAGAATAATTTGGAAATTTAACCAATAAGAATGTTATGTGTTTTGATTCTTTCCGTGTTGATGACACCCATACATTTTCCAATAAAAGTTGTCACGCACAGATTTTTTTAATCTTTCCGTTTTGGACTGGACTATTTGCAAATGAAATTTGAAATTACTTTCGACCACTAATGTATGCTTATCACATGGCATTCCCAATGCATGGGACGATCTTCGAAGTGGACTGACATGAGAAATTGACTTTGACTCTATTTAAGATGGAAAATAAATGTAAAAAATAAAATTACAAATCCAGCTAACACATCAGTGCTTTACATTCTTTACATTTTATCGCTAAAAAATCGGTGTTATTATTATTATTAAATATTGTGGTCATCTTGCATCACTTTCGATTTGTGTTTGACTGGATGTAGAGACTCTGAATTCACCGAACTCGGACTCTTCATAAAATTGATTCGCCGACCATTTACTGTTTATAAGAAGACTCAAAGTCCACTAGCATGATTTTTTTATTGTTTTCTTTTTCTTCTTTGCCTTAGAATCCAAATGCCGTTTGCGTGGTCAGTTAGGTCATGTTTCCTCCACATATTTATATTAAGTGGACTGCTTGCATATTAGTCTATGTGCCTGGTTTTGCCTGTGGTTCCATAATTGTAGTTATTGGACCTCTCTTTCTCTTCTGTTGCACTGTCACAATAAGAGTGATCCATTTACTACAATATGAGATTGCTATCTGTTTTCCTCATTGCTTTGTTTCTATACCCACCATCTGCTATCTCCAATTCATCATTCCTCGGAGATGCCAATGTGCTAATCTCAATGAGAGCAGCAATGGTTGTTCCTAATCATCTCTTAGATAGCTGGAGATCCTCCAATTACACCGCCCATTGCTCATGGACCGGCGTCCAATGTGACCATATCGGCCGAGTAGTGGCTCTGCATATCTCCAACATGAATATTTCCGGCCCATTCCCCAGTCAAGTCACAAATCTGACAACCCTCCGTTTGCTGGACGTCTCCATTAACTTCCTCAATGGAAGCCTCCCATCCAACATATCAAAGTTGAGGAACCTAGAGGTCTTCGATGTCTCTGACAACAATATGTCAGGGGTATTGCCACTGGATTTGAGCTATCTCGTGAAGCTCAACCATCTTAACCTCGGAGAAAATTTATTTTCGGGCAGCATTCCTGGTGAGTACGGAAACCTAACAAATTTAGAATATCTTTCATTGGATGATAATCCTTTGGGTGGAAGAATACCAAGAGAGCTTGGCAATCTAAGGAACTTGAAAAAACTTTATTTAAGCTGCTACAATTACTACAATGTATTCTATGGAGGTATTCCTCCCGAGATAGGAAAATTGGGCAAGCTTGTGGAACTCGATATGTCTGGTTGTGGCCTTAGTGGTGTTCTTCCTTCTGAGCTTGGTGGTCTGAAAAGTCTGGGTGCAATGTAATTGTATAATAATAGCATCACCGGCCCTATTCCTCTTCAACTGGGTCAGCTTGCGAGCTTAAAATGCATGGATCTATCCAATAACTCTCTCTTTGGAGAAATACCCTTGGAACTCTCGGAGTTAAAAGAGTTGAAAGAGCTGTATCTGCACAGGAACAGACTACATGGCAGGATTCCATCTTTCATTGGGAACTTGCCAAATCTGGAGTATTTGATTCTTTGGCAGAACAATTTCACAGGTCTGGTGCCTCAGCAACTGGGCGTGAGTGGAAAGCTAGTTGTAGTGGCTATTTCTGACAACAGACTGACTGGCTCCATTCCTCCGAATCTCTGCGGGGGTGGAACTCTCGAATACATTGATATCAGCCAAAACGAGTTGAGCGGACCCATCCCAGTGGGAATCTGCGGGTGTGGAACTCTCGAATACATTGATATCAGCCAAAACGAGTTCAGCGGACCCATCCCAGTGGAAATCACCAGGATGAACACTCTCTACTATCTGAACGTATCCAGAAATCACTTGAACGGGAACATTCCCAAAGAATTGGAGAACGTACAGGCATGGATATATCCGCCAGATTTCTCTTACAATAATTTTTCAGGCTTTCTTCAAGAGGGTAGTATGTTTTCGTATTTCGATTCAAAATATTTTGTAGGGAATCCCTACTTGTGCG
>ML792429.1:335647-355240 GCA_009831015.1 Picea engelmannii | reverse complement strand
GAAGTTCTCTTGGTGTAGAGGATCCATGGGCATTGTTGCCCTAGATTGTTGATTATGTAACCCTGTAACCCCCTGTGTGCAAAGAAAACAACAAGTGGGAGAATGTTGGGTATGTGTTATATTCTTTGCACGAGTAGTAGTGTCTGAGCGTTTGCGTTGGGTGTGTAGGGGGGTTAGAGGGGCAGAGCCCCCCGCACGGGGGTTCGGGGACAGCACCCCCGAATTTTTTTTTCGCATCGGGACCGCATTGTATTTAGGTGGTTTTTTGGCACATGGTTTCTTTGCTGATGGTTTTCTATTTCCGGTTAAGGAATTAGGGTTTTGGACTAATACAGGTCATTGGGTTAGGGTTTTGGATGCCGCTCGCTCCTATATGTATTTTGTATTGTAAACATTGTAACACAATGAATGAATATACAATATGTTGGTTTTCCTAGTTTGGGTTTCCAGGGGAAAAATCTCTGTGTAATGTTTGTATTTTCCATTGTATCTTTTTTGTTCTTTTCTGAATATCTGTTTGCAGCAGATATTGTACAAGGTTATAATTTACAGTATTGTTCCTTAATAGCATCCCTAAAGGATTCCCAAGTTGTCGTGACTGAAAATAATGAGGTTTCCTCTATTTCCTTTTGCTCACAGAAAGTTTCCCACCAATATTTGACATGGGGAACGGCTTTGAGGAGCGCAAAAGTAATCTTTTCTCTATTTGAAAAGTTATGGACAAAAAAATACCCTTCTAGTAGATTCAACCACTTGTCTACAACATCTGCATCTATCTGAACTTCAAATATAGGAATATCAAAGTTTATTTGTACCTTGAAGGGGCTGGCACCTCCGTTCGAAGAAGATGCATCGCATGTTGGTAGCTGCCAAAGGAGTTGCGTGAAACTATCCATCATCTTGTTCCTCTATTGCATGAGGAATTCCTCAATCAACAGTTTGAAAGGATATCCTATCCTGTCATCTTTCTTTTCTCCTGCCATGAGAGGTCTCTTGGGTGTGCGAGAGCTTCTGTTCTCAAGAGAAACAAGATCGAGACCCAACACTTTGTACTCCGACCTTGTTGGGGACATGAATTAAGATGACAAGGAGCAGACAACTCTGATACCACTGATCCAAACTTTTATGAGTAGAACAAAATGAATACAGATTATTAATGGGTGCTTAACACAAAATAACAGAGATACAATAAAACTGGTTTTCTATTCAATAACGAAATAAGCTGAAACTGTAAAATGCAGCGGAAACAAGCTTGCTGGAATGGTGGCCACCGATATCAATCTGGATCAATCCTCCCTCATTAGGAAGAAATGGTCTCGATTGTGTTGAGGTCCCCCATCAAATGAGGAAATTTCTGTTGAATTTGGCCCCGGGTGAGCCACTTTCCTTGGTGTAGGCGCTTCCCTACCTTGACGACTTGATAAAGTTGGATCCTTTGTTGTCGAGTGCCCTTGATCTATGTGTCCGCAATCTGATCATTGGATTTCTGTTATAAGCAATCAGGGTTGAGCTCTGTTGGTATCAGTTGTTCTTCTACTTCTAAGTTGTCCAATAATGGTGGGAAATAAGGGCAAAGGAGATTCACGTTGAACACTGGGTGTAGGCCAAGGAAGGGAGGAATGTTGAGCTCAAAAAAATTATCCCCCACGGCCTTGGTGATAGTGTACGACCCTTAACGGAGTGGGCGAAGCTTCCAATGGGGTCATGTAAGGTGTTCTTTCTGCAAGTGCAACCAAAATTTCTCGCCCACCTCAAACTTATGTGGCACCCGATGTTGAGCATGGCACTGTTTGTACTTGTCATTGGACTTCTGTAGGATATCCTCAACCTATTAGCGGATGTGCTAGATCTGCTCAATGCACCAGGTGGATTTGTTAGCTTCAGTTGGAGCAGGAGATGAGTCGGTCGAGGTGACCGATAGGGGAAGTGCAACATCTATGGGACCCAATGGTTGGAATCCCAACCCCACCTGAAAGGGGCTATGGCCAGTTGATCTATGCATGGCTCGATTATAGCTATGTTGGACATAGGGAAGACTCACATCCCGTTTGTGAGGGTGCTTTGAATTAACATGCGAAGGATATGAACAATCGTTTGATTTACAACCTCGGTTTGGCCATCTATCTAGAGGTGGAAGGCCGTGGATTTGGTGACCTTGGTGTCCAACAGTGACCAGAGGCTTGACCAAAATGTGCTGAGAAATTGACTATTCCGATCTCAGACAATGGTTTATGGGATTTCAAAATATTCCTAGACGCGTTCAAAGATGCTCTTCTTGCAGACAACCAGAATCGCCATCTTAGAAAAGTGATTAACAACCACAAAAGCACAGTCATTTCCCTGCTTGGTGGATGAGAGACCCGACATGTAGTCCATTGATATGGATTACCATGGATTGTCAGGAGTAGGAAGAGGGGTGTACAGGCCTTGTTTTTAGTGGTCGGTTTGGAAATAGTGTAGGCATTGCAGGGCCTGATATACTTGCTGACCTCTTGTCGAAGTTTCAGCCAATAGAAATGTTTTTGTAGCATCGCCACTGTCTTTTCAATGACGAAGTGTCCTGCCACTCGACTGTACTGGGCTTCCCAGATCAGCTTCACTCGCTCACTTGATGGGACACAGATATGGCCCAGATGACACAACACCCCATACTGAAGATGGAAATTATTGACAACTGCGTTTTCACCCAGCATTTGGTAGGTGGTGGTGAATTTAGGGTCTGTCTCATAGAGTTGGGGCCATATAGATGTCTCATGGACGCAAGAGTGTAGCACCGTGGTGAGTGTCGCGATTAACAATCTGTTGAGGCAATCAATGATGCATTTGTTGCTTCCTGTTTTATACTTGATGTTGACGTGGAATTGTTGCAAGTATGTGGACCAATTTTGATGGCGGTCATTCTACAATTTTCCCTGTGTCTGCATGAACTGCAGTGGCTTATGATTAGTGTGGATGACTGTCTCCTTCCCAAGAATGTAATGTATCCACAGGCGAAAGGCTTGTACAATGGAGTACATTTCTTTGTTGTAAGTAGGGTACTTACAGGAAGTATCTGATAGTGTCTCACTATGATAGGCCACGGGGTGGCCGTGCTGAGTGAGAACGACGCCCACAGCATAGTCTGAAGCATTTGTCTCAGTTTCAAAGGGATGTTGCAGGTCTGGTAGTGAAAGTACTGGGGTTGAGCACAAATGTTGCTTCAAATCATCGAACTCTTGTTTTTGGGACTGGCACCAGATAAATTTCACCTTACCACCACCCCTGTTTATTTGGCTAAGGGCCCATGCAATATGGGAGAATCCCAACATGAACCTGCGGTAGAAATTGGCAAGTCGCAAGAAGCTTTGAAGCTCAGTGAGTGTTGTTGGGGCTGATCAGTCACGGATGGATTGGATCTTGGCTAGGTCCACATGTATGCCATGCTGATCAATGATGTAGCCTAGGTAATGGACCATGTCCATGCTGAAGGAGCATTTTTCCAAGTTGGCGTATAGCTTGTACTGCCGCAAGGTGTGAAAAACCTGTTGAATATGCTGCAAGTGTTCAGCCCAAGTCTTGTTGTAAATTAGAATGTCATCCAGATACACCACTACAAAAGTGTTCGGCCCAAGTCTCGTAGGTGAATGATATCGTCCATCATCCTCATGAAAGTGGCTAGAGCATTTGTCAAACCAAAAGTCATGAACAACCATTTAAAAAGGCCTTCCTTTGACTTGAAGGCAGTCTTCCATACATCTGTTTGTTCTATTGGGACCTGGTGGTAGCCAGAATTCAGATCAATCTTACTGAAGTATTTGGCCCCTGTGAGTTGATCAAGGAGGTCGTCGATTCAGGGAATCGGGTACCGGTTTCTAACTGTGATTTTATTGAGAGTCTGATAATCAATACAGAGTCACTAGGCTCCATCTTTCTTCTGTACCATCACGATTGGGCTCCTTCAAGGTGATGAGCTGGGATGGATATGCCCCTTATGGAGAAGTTCTTGTATCTTTCACTTGATCTCCTCATTCTCTAACAAAGAGCGACGATAGACTGGTCCATTAGGCAGTGGTGCACTAGGGGTTAGATCGATGGGGTGCCTGACCTAGCAGTGCAGAGGTACCCCTGTAGGTGAAGAGAAGATATTTGAGTATTCTTCCACGGCCTTATCTACTTGCTTCTACTGTGTGGAGAGATCGGCTGCAGAGACCCTAGATGTGGCTATGATCTTTCTCTTATTCTAAGAGTGAATCATGAAGAATACAAACTTCCCCATATGAGAGATGACCTTCCTGCATTTCTTAGCAGAGATCAAGGAAATAGCACTAGGTGGGACTGCCTCAGGTATCCTGTACAATTTCCTCTTCAAAGTAATAATAACACTATGAGGCCTAGACTCATATACAACATGACGTTTCCATAAATAAGGTTGGCCCAAAAGAACATTACAAACTTCAAGAGGAGCAACATCACATAATACCTTGTCTTTGAAGGGTTTGATGTCATACGACAGTCGACACTGTTGGCTAAGGCGGAGATCGCTTCCTTGGCAGAGCCATCCAATGGTGTAGGGTTATCAGTGTAGCATTGTTGGTAGGGTGAGCCACTTGATGAACTCTGCTGAGATGAGGTTCTTTTGGCTACCACTATCAATGAATGAAGTGCAGTAGGGTGCCTTTTACCCACATCTATGAATGGAAGAGGCGCTCTCCTTCTTCTGGCTCGTTTGGTTCACCAGGCTAGAGCTTGGGGGTAGCAACGGTGGCACTGGGTTCTGCGTCAATGATCCATCTTCCCCTTTGTGGTTCTGGCTCAGAGTCAGAATCCGCATCTGATTCAGAGGCTTTCACTTCCGTCACCAATGACTGCTTTGAGCGGCAGTCAACAGTGTTATGTTAAGGGCTCTTATGGAAGTCGCACCACTTCCCAGTATCTTTCTTTGCCTTTCTGGTGTTTTTATTTGCTTGAGGCTTGGACTAGTTGTCCTGATACTTTCCTTTGTTCTGTGGGTTGGGGCCGCCATTTCCATCTTTTGTTGTGCGGGGTTCCCAGGCCCAAATTTCCACATCTTTTGTTTGAGCTTCTACTCAATTTTGATGGCATATCGGTAGGCCACGCCCAAGGATGAGATGTCCAAAAATTCCATTTCAGTATGGATGTATCTATGGAGAGCACCGCGATACTTGAGCACCATATGTCACTCCAAATATTTGATACCCAACTTGGTGCGCAAGGTATGGAAGATATTTGTGAAATCTGGCACTGCTTGATCTCTTTCTTGCTGCAGTGTGGTCCATTTGGTATACAGGTCGTCATAACTTCCAACATGGTAGTATTGTTCCTTAATATCATCTCTGAAGGATTCCCAGGTGGCATTGACTGAAAATAATGAGGTTTCCTCTGTTTCTTTTTTCTCACAGAATGTTTCCCACCAATCTTTGACATGGGGAACAACTTTGAGGAGCACAAAAGTAATCTTTTCTCTATTCGAAAAGTTATGGACAAAAAAATACCCTTCTAGTAGATTCAACCACTTGTCTACAACATCTACGTCTATCTGACCTTCAAATATAGGAATATAGAAGTTTATTTGTACCTTGAAGGGTGCGGCGCCTTCGTTCGAAGAAGATGCATTGCCTGTTGGTATCCACCAAAGGATTTGCGCGAAACTATCCATCATATCGTTCCTCTGTTGTGTGAGGGATTCCTCAATCAACAGTTTGAAAGGATCTCCTGTCCCATCATATTTATTTTCTCCTGCCATGAGAGGTCGCTTGGGCGTGCAAGAGCTTCTGTCCTCAAGAGAGACAAGCTAGAGACCCAACTCTTTGTACTCTGACCTCATTGGGGACACACATTAACACGACAAGGAGAAGACCGCTCTGATACCACTGATCCATATTTTTATGAGCAGAACGAAATGTATACAGATTATTAATAGGTGCTTAACACAAAATAATAGAGATACAGTAAAACTGGTTTTCTATTCAATAACAAAATAAGTTGAAACTATAAAATGCAGTGGAAACAAGCTTGTTGGAATGGTGGCGGCTTATCTCTGAGAAGAGATGTGACAACTATGCACATTTGCAAGAAGAACATTACAATGAGGCTCTGAATTCCTTTTTACAATAAACAAGAATGTCAAAAACCCTAAACATCCAAAAAGCTAACCCTAGGAGATGAAGCGCCAAAAGTCATGTGGGCCCCGTTTGGGTAAGTTAGTACATCAACTTCCCGGTGTCCTAACGTTTGCATACGATATTCGTTTTAGGCATGTGATAGCCCATTGGAAAGGTATTCTCGAGGAGATTCATTTTTGGGTCTCAATCATGACTTAGGCTATCATTGAGTAAATTGATCTTGAAAAGCCTTCATTTAGGCCCTCAAAATGGCCCCAGAAGTTAAAACTGCTAAAAATAGGAAATTGCCAAAATTGTTAGAAAACTATTTTGAGCTAGTTGAAAAAGGCGGGTGGCTAACAATATCCATATGGATCAATCCTCCCTCCTTATGAATCAATTTTCTCCATTGTGTTGATGTCCCCCATCAGTTGAGGAATTTTCTTCTGAATTTGGCCTTGGGTGAGCCACTTGCCTTGGTGCAGGAGCTGTCTTGCTTTGAAAACTCGATAAAGTTGGATCTTTTGTTGTCAAGTGCCCTTGATCTATGTGTCCACAATATGATCATTGGATGCATGTTATAAGAAGTCATAGTTGAGCTCTGTTGGTGTCAGTTGTTCTGCTACTTCTGAGGTGTCCAATAATGGTGGGAAATAAGGGCGAAGGAGATCCATGTTGAACACTGGGTGCAGGACAAGGAATGGAGGAATGTTGAGCTCAAAATAATTATCCCTCACGACCTTGGTGATAGTGTACGTACCATAACAGAGTGGGTGAAGCTTCTGATGGGGTCCTGTAAGACATTCTTTCTACAAGTGAAACCAAACTTTGGCGCCCACCTGAAACTTATGTGGCACCCGATGTTGATCATGGCATTGTTTGTACTTGTTATTGGATGTGTTGGATCTGCTCAATGAACCAGGTGGCTTCGCTAGCTTTAGTTGGAGTAGGAGATGAGTCGGTCGAGGTGACCGCAAGGGGATGTGCAACATCTATGGGACCCAATGGTTGGAATCCCAACCCCACCTAAAAGGGGTTGTGGCTGGTTGAGTTGTGCAAAGCTCGGTCGTAGCTATGTTGGACATAGGGAAGGCTCTCATCCCATGTGCGAGGGTGCTTTGAATGTAATGGCACCCTAACTAACAAATATGGAGTAGACAATTGATACGCTCATAGCCAATGTAATGGCTTGGTGAGTGGAATGTAACAGGTTGAGAATTTTGGTAGCATCTTCGCAAATGGTAGAATTTTCTTTGGCCTCCAACAACCCGGGTTTTGATAATTGTGTGCTACATGGCATGAGGGACGATGAGACAATTATTAGTCAAAATAGGGACCAAATGGTAATTGAGGAACAAATTTCTTCTCACTATGAAGGAAGACTTAAGAACCAGAGGGAAACTTAGTTTCATGAATGTTCTTTAAAATTACATGTGTTTTTTGGAAATTGCATGTTATTTTTGGGACACTTTGTTTAACAAGTTGCTTGTGGGAAATTGCATGTTATTTTTGGGACACTTTGTTTAGCAAGTTGCTTGTGAAATTACATGAAAACGTGATTTGGAATAAATTTGTGGTTACATTGTAAACTTTTTTTAATATATAAAAATGTTATATTTAAAAAATATTAATATGTTTTTTATTTTTAATTCTTTTATTATGTTATTTTATAATACAAGTTGTTATTTTTTAATAAAGATAATCATTATTATTTTATGTAAATGTGAGTTTATTTTTCATCTTTATTCAAAGAAAATCATGTTCTAAAATAATTTGTCGATAATTAATAAGAAAGTAAATTTTATTTCAAAATTTTAAAATTTACTTCAAAGCTTATTAATATGCTATATTTTAATAACCCAATTTTTAAAAATTAATATTTTCTTGTTTATTATTAAGTATGCTCACTTTCTTTCTTGCCATTCCGTTGGATATAAAAACATTAAAAATTAGAGAGTTTTCATATATTATTAGAGTGATTATTTGAGAGTTTTCATATATAATTAGAGTGATTATTTGAGAGATGGTAATTTTTTTTTAAATGATTTGAGAATTCTTACAAAGTGTTTAATTAAAACAATTCAGTCATATTTTAAATTTTTATAGATTTAGTTTATGATATATATTTGTTTTCAAAATAAGAAATAAATTAAATATTTTTCAGGTTATTTTTATTATTTTAATTTCTTCCTATTATAAAATTTTGAAATTTTTAATTATTTTTTAACTAATTGTTTTAATTTATAGATATAATAATAATAATAATTTATATATTAAGTATAATAAAATATTGTTATTAAAATCAGACTTCCCTCTAATGTTTATTGATTAGTACACCTAGAATGTACTATTTATGTGTTACCAAGTGGAGAGGGTATTGAACTGAAAGCTAACAACCCTACAAATGATGCATGACCACTATTTAAGTGGACTTTACTACTAGCTCTTTTACCACCACTATTCACATGAAATGACACTTACCTCAACAAAGAAACCACAATGACAATACATTGTATCTATTCAAGAAACACATTATCCTCATAAACCACTTCTCATGCAAATCCGTTAATAGATTACAAAATGTGAGTGATAAGGACCTGACTTGAGGTACCACTGAAAATTGCATGATGGAGGGCATGCCATGCATACCTGGCAATTTGCACAGCTTGTAAATATGATTTGGTAGTCTTGGTGATTGACTCATAGTAATTCATGATATAGTTAGGATAGTGTACTGACACATAGGCTAGGAGGACCAAAGATTTTTTGTCGAGTAGGATCAATTACTGATGAGGTGTTGCATAGTAGGCTTTAGTGGATGATGACATGACTTAGAATTTTTATAGATTGTGTTTTATCCATGGCAAGGAAATAGTGTTTATAAGTGCATTGAAAATATTTGAACACCTAATGCAGGAGGGGCATGATCTTCATTGACTATCACATGTTGGATTATATGAATGATAGCATGGTCGCATGTTGGGAAGCCAAATTTTAAAGTATACTTGGATCAAGGGGAGGTGTTAATTGGTTTCCTATTGTTGGGTGGTGATGATGTAGCATCACCTATAGTGAATCGAGCAATATGACATTATGCATAGTTGAAGGTGCCTAACTTGGGTTCATTTAGAAATGTTCGTTAGGAATATTCTCAGTGATACAAGTGATTGATGGTCATGCTCAATTAGCAAGGTCATGTCAGTGCACAATGATTAGGTTGCTTGAGTGGCATGGGATACTCAAGTGGAACAACATTTCTATCCCTATAACAAATGGTATCAGAGCCACATTTAAATGTGAAACTATGGAAGTTTCTATTCACCACCAACATCCATTTCATTAGAGGAGCCAAATTGTATGATCCACATGGATATCAGTGGCCACTCATATCTTCCAATGAATAAACATGGTTCTCCACCTTGGCAGCTTTCTTATGATTTTTTAGGATTTTCTGGGTCCTAAACTTTTGGGGTTGTTTAGAGGCCCTATATAATGTTTTTGGGGAAATTTCAGGGCCTGGGTCTATTTTTGAAATACCAATATCATGTGACAATATTATAGTACATATTTATATCTTTTCAACAATCTACTATGTTTGCCAAACAAATATTGTACGTAAAAGTTGCACCCCCGGGAAGTTGATGTAGAAACTAACCACCTGGGGCTCAAAAGCATGTTTTTGGTTCTTCACCTCCTAGGGTTAAGGTTTTGGACCTTTAGGGTTCTTGCTTTATGTTAAAAGGAAATCCTTTTTTCCTCTTATATTATATTTTTGGTGAATGAGTTTACCTGACTTTTCTCTCTCTCTAGAGATAAGCTACCACCACTCTAGCTAGTTTGTGTTCTACAATATTTGACTATTTTATTCATTAATAGAAATTGAGTTTTTACTATATTACTTTTCTCTCAAATATATTCATGTATGTTTTTCATTTTTTTCCCTATACAATCTAGATAAATGGTGTCAGATTAATATGCTCGTTGCTTTTTCTCTTAGTGCATGTCCCCAATGAGGTCAGGGTATAAAAAGTTGTCTCGAGTTAGTTTCACTAGGAGACGACTGCTCTCGCCAGCCTAAGTGACCTCCCATGGAAAGGAAAAAAAAATATGAAGGAGCAGGAGATCCTATCAAGATGTTGCTCGAGGAACCCATCATGATATAGAGGAATGAGATGATGGGAAAATTTTTCTAGATCCTTCAATGACTATTGATGGCAGGCAAGGCACCTTCAATAAGTAGCCATTTCAAAGGTGTGACACCCTTCAAGGTACAAATTAACTTTGATATCCCTTTATTTGAATTATACATACGCGATGATGCTTTGGAGAAATGGTTAAATATTTTATAGGAATATTTCTTTGTTAAAAAAAGGTTCAACACCAAAAATATCACCTTTGCATTCCTTAAAGATCTTTCCCATGTCAAATATTGGTGGGAAAGTTACTAGGAGAGACATAATGAAGATGAGTCTATAACACTCAGGATAAGACCCACTTGAGAGACCGTTGTTGATTCCATCAAGGAGGAATTCTATAATGTTTAAATTTATGATGACCAGTAAACGAGATGGATGAATCTACGTTAGGAAAGAGACTAGTCAGTGTCGGATTACACCAACATCTTCCATACCTCTTTCTCAATGCTAGGTATCAAATACTTTGAGTGCCACTTGGTTTTTGAGGTGCCTCTAATTCAAGTGATCAAAGGTGGAGCTAAATCCAAGTTTTCCTAGTTTGAATGATAGTATAAAACATTCCATGATTTGAAACACCACCTCTACTCCGCACCAGTACTCACATTGCCAGACCTACAAAAACCATTTGATATTGAGACAAATTCCTCTGACTATGATATTGATGCAGTCCTCACTCAAAAGGGACTTGTGATGGCCTATCATGATGAGATTTTATCTGTTGTTATTCACATATATCCCACCTATGACAAGGAGATGTACGCCATTGTGTGGGCATGCTAACAATAGAAGTATTATATTTTTGGAAAGGACACAATCATCCAAAATAATCAAAAGTCTCTACAATTCATACATAAACAAGGAAAATTGTAGAATGACCACCCTCAAAAGTGGTCCACATACATGCAACAATTGCTCTTGAACATTAAGTACAAGTGATCCAGTTGGCTATTGGTGGCCACCCACCTATTCCAACTGGCTCCTCTTGTCCATTTTTAGTTCAACACGTTCTTCTGTACTTATTTGTATTTGTGGGTTCTACACTTCTGGGAAATATATCAATCCCTACACATCTTCCAGGTGGATATTAGTGGCCTCTCACTTAATCCAACTGGCTGATTTTTCATGTTTTCATGTCATCACATTTTGTTGTACTTCCAGGGCCGTTTTGAAGGCCTAAACAATGTTTTTTTGTCTCACCACAATCGAATTGTAGACGGAGTCATATTTTGATGAAGGAATGTGTTGTTCTTTGAAATACCTTTCCAATGGGATATCATGCACCTAAAACAAAGGTCGTATGCAAACGTTACGACCTCGGGAAGTTGAGGTACCAACTTACCCATAGGGGCCCACATGACTTTTGATGTTTCACCTCCTAGGGTTAGGTTTTTGGATGTCTAGGGTTTTGGAATTCATGAGTAATATTAAAAGAGCCTCTAGAGCCTCATTATAATTCATTCTTCTCAGACGGATGCATGTAGCAGCCGCATCTCTTCTAAGAGATAGCTACCACCATTCGAGCAAGTGTTTCAATTATGTAGTTTTACAGTTTCATCCTATTTCATTATGCAATAGAAGATATTGTTCACTGGATATATGTATTATTCTTCATATCTCTATGTTTATTATATTCATGATGTTAATCAGTTCATTCTGCTCCTAAATCTGGATCAGTGGTATTAGAGTGGTCTGCTCTTCATTTATTTTTCTTCATGCATGTCTCCAACAAGATCTGGGTACAAGATGTTGGGACTCGAACCAATCAATACATTGCAATATCAGTCACATCGAGCCCGAAAACAACCCATGGGGAACAAAAATAAAGATGATGGAGCAAGAGATCCTATTAAAATGTTTCTCGAGGAAGACCTTGTGTGACAAAGGAACAAAATGATGGAAAACTTTGCATAGATCCTTCGACGACTACCCACAAGAGAACTATCTTCATCAAGTGGCCATACAACCCCCTTCAAGGTATAGGTAAATTTTTATATTCCATTATTTAAAGTAATGATAGATGCAGATGTTGTAGATAAATGGTTGAATTTGCTCGAAGGGTATTTTTCGGTCCACAATTTTTCAAAGTTGATTTCCTAATAATATTTGCATTTCAGAGTTGTTTACATGAAGTAGCAACTTCAATTTATTCGAAATTTATTGTGAGATCCACTCTCAATGACTTTATAATGTAAAGGAACTATTGCATAGTTTGAATGTGATGGACGAGTTATGAAACTCTGCGCAAAGTGTTAACTTTAAGTCGTGGTGCCCAGTATATCGGATATTGGAACATCGACAAATGAATGAGAGTTTTGGCTTAAGGATAAAGTTTTTGAGGGCCCAGTTCCCCAGTGGTGGGGACATATAGGTTGATGACGAGAAGCTCTAGGGAGTCCTAACCATTGATGACAATTGATCATCGGAGATTAACGGCTAAGGATGAAGGTTCAAAACTTCAAGTATATCGTATATCAGATATCAAAAACTACAAATATCCATATATCAAATATCGAGTCATCGAACTGGAGTGAAAGAATAGTGGACCGATACCATAGTGGGCTCATACTTTGGTGGCTCGGTGGGCTGGTGACATGGTATGGTTAGTATATAATATATAAATATATCGATTATTGGACCAGATTGAATGTGTGAAAGCACAGTGGACTGGTACAATGGTGGGACAATACTTTGGTGAGCCTGTAGGTCAGTGTTCCAATGAAGAATTGTAAACTAAAGAATGTTTGAATTGTGATCGTTGATCAGATATATCAATGGCTAAGATCGATGTAACCAGACCAAGGAAAACAATTGAAGGTGCAATGTTAAATTCTCGGTGGGTCGATGACCCGGTGGTCCTGGTGATGAGTCGATATATGTGGCGTAAGTTGATTAGGTCTAGCCCCCTACTAATGGATTTATAAAATAAGGTTCCACAAGCAGAGTTCCATATCAAGAACTATTTTTTTTTTTGAAATGTTGTGTTTCAATAATCCGATACTCGATACCTGGTGATATGGTGATACCTATGTTGCCCAGTGCTCCGGTGGTCCTGATATGTGGTGAATTGGACCAATCAAATCGACAGTCATGATTTACTCCCAGAATCATTAGATGGTTTTTTATCTTTAAGGTTAAAGGGTTTCGTGTGCATGTTTCAAGAGACTGGCAGCCTAGTTAGCATGGTAGCTAGAGAACAGAATGCACGCAAAACTAGAGGAAACTGGGACTGATTACAAATGATTTTTTTAATAGCCTGATTCAAAGAAGTGTTAAGGGATCTAGAGCCAAAACGATAATCAATATTTTTGGTATAAAGAAAAATCCTTGGGAATATAGGCTCAATATATGAATCTGACCATCCATCTCGATGCCCCAAAAAATTTCCCTACTATGAGTCCTTTAAATAATGATGCCCCAATCCGTTTTTAGTGTGAGTTTGAAGTGAATTAAAGGCTCTGAGGTTATCAAGTGTTAGATAAGAGAGAGAGATATGTATATGTTTAAGGGTGGCAAGGAGGTGAAAGGTCAAATAAGGAACATCTAAAGTCTTTCTAATTGTGAACATGTGGAGAGTTTTATGGTAATTACAAACGACAAAGTAGTTGTTGAAGTAACAGATTTATGCAGGTGGAAGCTTGAATTGAACTAAATTTTTTGTACATATGATAGTTAGAGAATAATTTAATCTAGACACTATATGGGCTTAGTTTGAGAATAATTTAATCCAAACAATTGTTGAAGTTAAATTTGGAGTGCAATTAAAAATAGTTACACAAATCCAACAAATCCACCTGTAAATGCAACTGGAAAAATGCTTAGTGACAATAATTCTAAAGACATGAATGCAATTTTGTGTGGTTTAGCAGAATCAAAATTTGTCAAAGTCATGCAATGTGTTTTGACAAAAGAGATGTGAGACAAGTTACACAATATACATGAAGGGGATGACAAGGTCAAGAAGGATAAATTACAAACCCATAGATGATAATTTGAGAGTCTTATGCAGGAAGCAATGTAAAATGTTTGGAGGTTAGCATATGTAGGAAGCAATGGAAAATGTTTTGAGGTTAGAATAGACAGGAACCAATGCAAAGTATCCACACACATATAGTTTCAACACCTCCGCCATAGGTATATCCCCACACAACTATATTAGAGACATATAGTTCGCACAGATATAACTTCTGCACCTTTGCACAAGTATATCTATTATCCCCACACAATGAACACTTCGTAAATAAAATACATCTTCAACACATAAATATAGTATGCACACATATAGCTTCCCGCACTTTCCCACATGTATATCCCTGCACAACGAATACTTAGTAAATAAAATACATAAAAATGATGTAGTTATTTATTTAATCCAGGTGGATATTTGTGGCCACTCACCTATTCCACTGGCTCGAAAAACAGTTTTCCACCTTGGCAGTTTTTCGACAGTTTTTCGGATTCCAAAATTTCGGGGCCGTTTTGAGGCATAGTGGACTGATACTGCTATTGGTCCACTATGCGGTATCGGTCCACTATGAGGCCCTAAACAACGTTTTTTTTGGATTTGGGGCCCAAGTGACTGCCAAAGGCACTAACTTGGGCCAGTGGAAAATCGTACTTCTCATTTAGACCTTTCCAGTGGGCTATCATGTGCCTAAAACGGAGATCATATGCAAACTTTACGACCCCGAGAATTTGATGTACTAACTTACCCAAGTGTGGCCCACATGACTTTTGGCGCTTCATCTCCTAGGATTAGGTTTTTGGATGCCTAGGGTTTTTGACATTCTTGTTTATTGTAAAAAGGCCTTGAGAGCCTCATTGTAGTCATCTTCTTGCAAATGAGTGCAATCATCACATCTCTTCTCAGAGATAATCCACCACCATTCCAGCAAGCTTGTTTTCCACTGCATTTTACAGTTTCATCTTATTTCCTTATTGAATAGAAAACCAGTTTTATTGTATCTCTATTATTTTTTGTTAAGCATATTTTAATAATATGTATTCATTTTGTTTTGCTCATAAAATTGGGATCAGTGGTATCAGAGCGATATGCTCCTTGTCATCTTAATGAATGTCCCCAATGAGGTTAGGGTACAAATAATTGGGCCTCAAGCTTGTTTCTCTTGAGGACAAAATATCTCGCACGCCCAAGCGACCTCTCATCACGGAATAAAATAAAGATGACGGGACAAGAGATACTTTCAAAATATTGCTTGAGGAATCCCTCATGCAACATAAGAACAAGATGATAGATAGTTTCACACAAATCCTTTGGTGGCTACCAATAGGCGACACATCTTCCTTAAGCAGAGGCACCACCCCCTTCAAGGTACAAATCAACTTTGATATTCCTATATTTGAAGGTCAGATAGACATAGATGTTGTAGACAAGTGGTCGAATCAAATAGAAGGGTATTTTTCTATCCATAAATTTTTGAATAGAGAAAATATTACTTTTTCACTCCTCAAAGTCGTTCCCCATGTCAAAGATTGGTGGGAAACTTTTTGTGAGAAAAAGGAAACAGAGGAACCCTCATTATTTATAGTTGCGACCACCTGGGAATCCCTTGGGGATGTTATTTAGGAATAATACTACCCTATCGGAAGTTATGATGACTTGTATACCAAATGGACCACACTGCGGAAAGAAAGAGACCAAGCAGTGTCAGAGTTCATAAATATCTTCCATACCTTGTGCACCAAGTTGGATATCAAAGATTCAAATCAACATCTAGTGCTCAAGTATCGCAGTGTTATGCATAGATACATCCAGACTAAAATGGAATTTCTGTACATCTTGTCCTTGGGCACGACCTACCGATATGCCTTCAAAATTGAGCAGAAGCTCAAGCAAAATACGCGACACTTTGGGCCTGGGAACCCCTCACACCAAAATCCAGGAAAGGGTGACCCCAACCCACAAAAAAAAAGCACAAAGATAAGATGGAAAATATCAGGACAACCATTCCAAGCCGCAAGAAAAGAAGGACAGTAGAAAGACAAAGAAAGATATCGGGAAGTGGTGTGACTTCCATAAGATCCCTTGGCATAACACTGTTGATTTTCGCTCAAAGCAGTCATTGGTGCCGGAAGTGAAAGACTATAAATCATATGTGGGTTATGACTCTGAGTTAGAACCAGAAAGGGGAAGACGAATCATTGACCTGGAACCTAGTGCCACTGTTGCTACCACCAAGCTCTAGCCTGGTGAACCAGACGAGCCAGAAGAAGGTGAGCGCCTCTTCCATTCAAATATATGGGTAAAAGGAACCCCACTGCACTTCATCATTGATAGCGGTAGCCAGAAGAACCTCATCTCAGCAGAGGTTGTCAAGCAGTTGGTCCTGCC
Organism: Picea engelmannii; assembly: GCA_009831015.1. Taxonomy (NCBI): domain Eukaryota; kingdom Viridiplantae; phylum Streptophyta; class Pinopsida; order Pinales; family Pinaceae; genus Picea; species Picea engelmannii. The sequence goes on along the minus strand of ML792429.1, from coordinate 338,594 downwards.
AACAACGCCGCACCCACAAACCTACACCATTAAATGGCTCCACCAAGGAAGTGTTCTTCGTGTCAGACAACAGTGTCGACTATCGTACAACATCAAGCCCTTCAAAGACGAGTTATTGTGTGATTTTTCTCCTCTTGAAGTTTGTAATGTTATTTTGGGCCAACCTTATTTATGGAAACGTCATGTTGTATGAGTCTAGGCCTCGTAGTGTTATTATTACTTTGAACAGGAAATTGTATAGGATATGCGAGGCAACCCCTCCTAGTTCTAATTCCTTGATCTCTGCCAAGCAATGTACAAAGGTCATCTCTCATATGGGTAAGTTTTTCTTCTTCGTGATTCACTCTCAGAATGAGTGAAATTTCGCAGCCACATCCAAGGTCTCTGTGGTCGACCTCTCCACACAGTAGAAGCAAGTAGATAAGGTCATGGAATAATACTCAAATATCTTCTCCTCGCCTATCGGGGTACCTATGAACTGCCAGGTCAATCATGCCATCGATATGAACCCCGACGCACCACTGCCCAATGGGTCAGTCTACCACCGCTCTCTATTAGAGAATGAGGAGATCAAGCGGTAGATCCAAGAACTACTCCATAAGGGGAAAATCCTTAACAACTCATCACCTTCCGAGAGCCCAATCGTGTTGGTACAGAAGAAAGATGGAACCTGGTGATTGTGCATTGATTATCGGGCTCTGAATAAAATCACAGTAAAAAATTGTTACCCGATTCCCCTAATTGATGACCTCCTTGATCAGATCACGTGGTCCAAATACTTCATTAAGATTGATCTAAAGTTTTTCTACCACCAGATCTCGATAGAACAAACATATGTATGTAATATGGCCAAATGGCCAAAACGAGGTCATAAATCGAATGATCATGCATATCATGCGCATGTATAATTCCAAACACCCCCAAACATGGGATGAGAGTCTTCCCTATGTCCAACATAGCTACAACCGAACCCTACATAGCTCAACTAGTCACAACCCATTTCAAGTGGGGTTGGGATTCCAACCATTGGGCCCCATGAATGTTGCACTACCCTTGGCGACCACCTTGACCGACTCGTCACCTGCTCCACCAAAAGATGACAAAGCCATATGGTTCAGTGAGCATATCTAGAAAATCTACCAATAGGTTCATGATATTCTATAGAAGTCTAATGCCAAGTACAAGCAGCACCATGATCAACATCGGGTGCCACATAAGTTTCAGGTGGGCGACAAAGTTTTCTTGCACTTGCATAACGAATGCCTTACAGGGCCCCATCGGAAGCTTCTCCCACTCCATTATGGGTTTTACACCATCACCAAGGTTTTGTGTGACAATGCTTTTGAGCTCAACATTCCCCCTTTGCTTGGCCTACACCCAGTCTTCAACGTGGCTCTCCTTTGGCCATATTTCCCACCATTATTGGACACCTCAGAAATAGCAGAGCGGTTGACACCAATAGAGCTCAACCCTGACTGCATGCAACATGAATCTAGTGATCATATTGTGGACACACATATCAAGGGCTCTCGACAACAAAGGATCCAACTTTATTGAGTCATCAAAGCAGGGGCAACTCCTGCACCAAGGCAAGTGGCTCACCCGGGGCCAAATTCAACAGAAATTTCATCATCTGATGGGGGAACTCAATGCAATGGAGACCATTTCTTCCTAAGCATGGAGGATTGATCCAGGTGGATATCAGTGGCCACCCACCTATTCCATTTGCTCGAAAAATAGCTTTCCACCTTGGCATTTTTTGGGAAGTTTTTTGGGTTCCAAACTTCTGGGGCCGTTTTGAGGCCCTAAACGACGTTTTTTAGGGATTTGGGGCCCAAGTGACTATTGGTGGCCTTGGCTTGGGACAATCGAAAATCATTCTTCTCAGTTAGACCTTTCCAACAAGCTATCGTGCACCTAAAATGAAGATCGTATGCAAAAGTTACAACCTCGAGAAGTTGATGTACTAACTTACCCAAAAGGGGCCCACATGAATTTTGGCGCTTCATCTCCTAGGATTAGGTTTTTGGATGTCTAGGGTTTTTTACATTCTTGTTTATTGTAAAATGGCCTTGAGAGCCTCATTGTAGTCATCTTCTTTTGAAATGAGTGCAACCATCACATCTCTTCTCAGAGATAAGCCACCACCATTCCAACAAGCTTGTTTTCCGCTGCATTTTACAGTTTCAGCTTATTTCCTTATTGGATAGAAAACTAGTTTTGTTGTATCTCTATTATTTTGTGTTAAGCATCTTTTAATAATTTGTATTCATTTCGTTCTACTCATAAAATATAGATCATTATTACAACCGATACCTTTTGTTTTGTTGATTTCATTGTCCTTCCAAATTCAATTACAAAGTATATTTATTTATCACAGTTTGTTATGTGTGTTGAGGATGTGACAACTTTGTCAATCGATTTTATTAGATGTGGTCATTCATAAATATGATCCTTCCATTCATTCGTAGATACTTTTTGTGTTAATGACTAGCAATTATTTTTAACAAACTTTGATGCTAAATGTTTTTGCGTCAATAATACTAAATGTTTTCACTTATTTTTTTTTTATTCTTATCATTCTCCTCTTGCATAAACAATAATACTATTATTCTTTATTTTATGTATTTTTTAATTATTATATTTTGACAAAAACTATTCATTTTCTGTGCATTTAATTATATTAAGTTTCATTATTGAACATATATTTCCCAACACTACCAACCATAAAACCCTTATTTATATAAATATAATAATAAAGTATATTATAACTTATGAAATAATCATCTGGACAATTAGATTCACACTCCTTTAAAAATGCATTCATTATAATTTTAAAAAACTTAAAAAAAAAATTCCATCAAAATCACATCCCAAAGTATAACATATTAACTCTAAATATATATATGTAATCGATTTACATGGACCTATGTGTTTTGATATTAAT
>ML792429.1:309439-319785 GCA_009831015.1 Picea engelmannii | reverse complement strand
GTCCCCTGTTCTGTCATATACATTGTGCACCCAAAGAACTTCTGTGATTTGCAATTTATGCCTTTACTAGTGAAAGCTCACCAGGGTTTAGAAAGGATTGGCATTAATAAACGAACAATAGATGTTCTTCTATGAGATACTTAGCCCTTTTTCCATTGTCTTCTTCCCGTGTATTATCTCTTTCTCATTATATACTTAGTCGCCTTTCTATGATCACGGGTTCCAACATTGGTGGGCTGACATATCTTCATCTCCATCTATATCCTCACATGAAGAATCCCACCGACCATTGTTCTTTTCCATACTTATCCAATTTTATACCCGTGGTTGTCGGGTTGGCACTTTCGAACTCTGTGGCTTCTTGTTCCATGATATAAATCTTCTACTCAAAAATTTTGTGATCTACAATTCCACCGCGGACTCCTTAGCCCTTTTTCCCTTTTCTTCTTCCCCTATATTATCTCTTTGTGGTTATATACTTAGTCGCCTTTCTATGATCGTGGGTTCCAACGTTTGTGGGTTGACATATCTTCATCTCTGTGTATATCCTCACATGATGAATCTGATCGATCGTTGTTCCTTTCCATACTTATCCAATTTTATGGTCATGGTTTTCGGGTTGGCGCTTTCGAACTCTGTTGTTTCTTATTCTATAATATACATATTGCACTCAAAACTTTCGTGATCTACAATTCCACCGCAGACTCCTCAAACTCACAAGCTTCACTCTACCAAGGTTCACAAATGTTTCAAAGTATCTAGCGTTGCCTTCCATCCCCACCAACCTCTTGTCCTTCCTAATATACATTAGTTATGCTCTTACTAGTGACAACTGAAGACACTGGTATGAAACAATTGGCATCTGGCCCTCCGCAATATACAAATTGACTATCGGATTCCAACATCCTCCCCTCTTCCATGTTACAGATTATGCATTCAAATGTTTCGAGGGATACAATTTAACCGCCGCAGCCTCACATCTTCTAGGGAGACCTTGTCATCCTATTTTGGATCCTCGTGTTGATGAGTTTACGAAATCTCAAATTCTTAGTCACTGTTTTGGCTTGGCGCTTTCGAACTCTGCTTCTTCTTGTTCTGTGATATACATCTTGCACTCAAAATTCTTATGAACTACAATTCCACCATAGAATCCTTAGTCCTTTTTCCCTTTTCTTCTTCCCACGTATTATCGCTTTCTAATTATATATTTAGTCACCTTTGTATGATCGTGGGTTCCAACATTGACGGGATGACATATCTTCATCTCCATCTATATCCTCACATGACAAATCCAACCGACCGTTGTTCATTTCCATACTTAGTCAATTTTATAGTCGCGGTTGTTGGGTTGGCACTTTTGAACTCTATTGCTTCTTGTTATGTGATATACATCTTGCACTCAAAATTTATGTGATCTACAATTCCACTGCAGACTCCTCGAACTCGCAAGCTTCACTCTACCACGGTTCACAAATGTTTCAAAGTATCCGTCATTGCCTTCCATCCCCACTAACTTCTTGTCCTTCCTAATATACATTAGTTATGCTCTTACTAGTGACAATTGAACACACTGGTATGAAAAAGTTGGCATCCGGCCCTCCACAATATACAAATTGACTACCGAATTCTGACATCGTCCCCTCTTCTGTGTTACAGATTATGCATTCAAATGTTTCGAGCGATACAATTTTACCGTCGAGGCCTCATGTCTTCTGGGGAGACCTTGTCATCCTATTTTGGATCCTCAGATTGACGGGTTCACGAAATATCCAATTCTTAGTCATTGTTTCAGGTTGCTGCTTTCGAACTCTATTGCTTCTTGTTTCATGATATACATCTTTCACTCAAAATTTTCATGAACTACAATTCCATTGCAGATTCCTTAGCCCTTTTTCCCTTTTCTTCTTCTCGTGTATTATCGCTTTCTGGTTATATACTTGCTCACCTTTCTATGATCACGATTTTTAGCGTTGGTGGGTTGACATATATTCATCTCCATCTATATCCTCACATGACGAATCCAACCAACTGTTGTTCCTTTCCATGCTTAGCCAATTTTGTGGCCGTGGTTGTTGGGTTGGCGCTTTCGAACTCTGTTGCTTCTTGTTCCATGATATACATCTTGAACTCAAAACTTCTGTGATCTACAATTCCACCGTGGACTCCTAGAACTCGCAAGCTTCACTCTACCATGGTTCACAAATGTTTCAAGGTTTCTTTCATTGTCGTCCATCCCCACTAACTTCCTGTCCTTCCTAAAATACATTAGTTATGCTCTTACTAGTGACAACTAAACACACTGGCACGAAACAGTTGGAATCCGGCCCTCCACAATATTACTGTGAATAGTTCATCATGAAACATCCGTACTGACTTCCATTAAAAAACAAAAGTGTAGACGAGACAGTGAAATTTAAGTAAATCTTGACTCGTCAAATTTAAATCAATTTATCTTCTCTTATTTTCTCTTTATCGGATATCTATTACAACTTTAGCCATTTTTTTTCAATTGCGGGTTCCCGGTAAGGCGGGCTCACGTTTGCACTTCCATTGTTCTGTGTCTTGCAAATAGTACTCGGAATCTCATGATATACAAATTGCCTGCTAAACTGTCGCATCATACCCTCTTCGGTGTTACGCGTATTACACTCAAAAAGTTCTGAGACATACAATTTGACCCTCGCGCCCTCACCTCGAACAATTGTACCTTGTAACCCTATTTTGAATCTACTTTTCCCCGTCCCTACGGCCTCTGTACTTCTTTCTTAATATGTAATTAGAAACCTTTCATGCTAACAACTCACCATGCAGGAACCATCAACATTGTCATTAATGAGCAAAATTCTCGAGGAGATCTCCCATTATTGTGCATTAAACCAAGATCTACAGAGAGTTAAATTGTCCCTTTCGATTGTTCATCTCAAACACAGGCTGTCACGTTGGCCCATTCAAGAAATCTACAATGCTTAATCACTCATTTATGTATCTGTCATGTTCGCACTTCTATGTATGCAATTACTAGTCTTTAATGTTTACAACACATCATGCAACAGCCGTCGAAATTGTCATTAATGAGCGAAAATCTAGAGGAGATCTTCCATTCACACACATTGGACCAAGATTTGTGTTGCGTTATATTATCCCTTCCAACTTTTCGTTTCATTCATCGTCTGGAGAAAGCAAATGTTCTTGTAAACTTATGGCAGCAGGTCGATAACAGTTTTGTGGAAATACAGTAAATATCTTTGGACATCAGGACCAAAACTTCTAGTGGTCCAGGGCATACTTTTACTATTCATCCCATTCATCCAAGAATGAAGTGATTTGGACCTCTGGAATCGCTCATGCAGGCTACGTCCCTAAGGTCTTTGACTGTAAGGAGGTGGTCTCTTGGTGTGCCAAAAAATATATTCCAAACCAAATAATTATTCCATTGCGCGACCATTCTCCTGTTTCTTTGTCACCTCAGGTCTTCCACAAGATGTTAAAATTGTTGGAGCCAACATTGACCTTCAAAGGACAAGACTATAAGAAGCTCCTAGAGAAACATGATAACATGTTGGACATCTTAGCCGACTTTCTCGAAGACCCGACAACAGTTCCTGAAGATATCACAAATTTGCAGGTGAGTTCCTTTAGAAATCCATTCAGGGAAATTTCTTGGTTGTTTACAAGAATAACGAGACATGCATCCACGACAATCATTTCCCATATAATTATTTATATTTTGTACTTCATAGTCAAGGAACAATTCATTTTCGATTGGGGGAAGCTAATTTCCATTGAAATATGTTCCCATTTGTCACGATTCAAAGAATCGAATAAATTTTATATGTCATCCTACTTGATTTTTGCAATAGTGCATTCCTATCCGTTTCCAAAACTATCTCTTTCCAAGAAAATAGACTGTGGTTTTGACCCAGTAACATTCTGGTACCAGGCCCTGTAGAGGCACAAGGCCTCCCATTGTTTTTATTAATTTTGTAATGACTTTGTCTCAGTTTTCAAAGATTTGTTGTTAGGGAAAGATGCTCTGCAGATGTCTAGGCAGGAAATCAAGTTTTTGAACAGGAACGACACACTTGAAAAAAAGGAAAATCACAGTGTACTAATGGTCATTGGCTCCAAAGAAAATCATGCTTTCCTTCCATGCCACATCACAGACAAGATGTTTGTTGTAGAAATAACAAGGTAATACAACCGTTGGTTTCATTTTTTCCATGAAAAGAAAAAAAAAACAGTTCATTCCTCTGCCCTAGAAAGTCAAGGACTTCATGTGAAGAAATTTCAACAAGGTTGATGAATTCGCGGGCCATTTCAAGAAATTAAACCTAACATATGTTGAAAGGCTAAAGGGTTTCAACCCTAATGGGATTTTTTGAGAACATTTACTACCAGTTGGCTTTAGAAACTCATTTATCCATAGATGCCTGACCGAAGACATAAACAATGATGACAAAAACCCTGCTTATGGTGAATGTGACGTAGAGACATTGCAAAGCGTGACTGAATTGTACAGACAACAGGGAAAAGTATTCGGTGAGAAGAGTGGCCAATCCCCCACCAACACTCCCAAGAGAACGACATCACAGAGCATCGCTTCAATGGCCCACCCCAGTAAGAAAGAAACCCAGATATCTTCAAACAGAGGAGGAGATAAGAACCCTCCTCGCATAAAAATTGATAGTTCTCACAAAATTCCACTAACAGAGAAGAGAAAAAACAATGTAGGGCAGGTGGATGAACCTGAAATTTAAAGTGAATAATTGCACCTTGAAATTGAAATTGAGCACATGCACAAATTTTTCTCAACCGCAATGGAAATAGTTGAGATCGACATTTTTGACAAGGATGAATCATTCATTTTCCAGAGTGTTTTTTGACAACCAATCTAAAAATATGGTCATTGAAAAGAGAGATGTAACAAATAGGAAAGGAAAATATCGCACAGAGAAAATGTGTTCGTCCCAAATCTCCCTATTTCACCGCGTAACCAGTGATGCTCTTGATGATTCCATTGGAGGAGGCTTTCATTACTACCTCGGAGTTTTCCAGTCCTTTAGAAAAAAATGTGCTTGCTACCACTATAGCCAAGATAAAAGTATCCTCTACCCTCCTTGCATTGTCTATAGCCCTTGTAGAGAATAACATCAAAAAATAATGCAGCTAGTTACTGAAGCCTGGGAAACATCACAAAATATAGCTTCCTTCCGAAAGAGGGCAAATGATTTGCTGGAACATTTGCAGGGGAATTTAAAAAATGATCAGCGTTTCTGTGAATAGGTGTTGACCCCTTTTTCCAACCATGCCATAAACACCTCAGATCTGAAAAGAAGACAAGATAATCTTCCCTCCCCAAAGTGGACCAAAAAAGTAAAGGCATGCTGGCAAAAGAAAGTTAAGAACCTAGATCTCATTGTCGAATCATGTAAACTAGCCATATCAGAAATGGAAGAATTATTCACAAACCTGATCCAAATAGACTTAGCCGGAAGTACCAACGAGGTTCAAGACCAAACTTAATTCTCAAATCCTTGTCAATGACCAAATAATCCTTCAATGAGCAACTTGATATTTTAAAGGGGTTGTCTTTTGAAAAGTTTTACGGCATAGTTGAATATCGTGTAGATGAGATCAAGAGCTTGGTACTGGACTATTCGACACACAATGAAGAAATTGAATAGAGCCTGCATAGTATTTCAATGGATCTAAGGAAATTAGAAAGTGACCTTTTCAACATAGAAATCCGGGATGAAATCAACGTGGCATTCCCGAATTAGTTTATTAGTATTCTATTGTATTGGAATGTTTATTAGTATTCTATTGTATTAGTTTTCTTTGAAATTTAGTATTCTATTGTATTGGAATGTTTATTAGTATTCTATTGTATTTGAATGTTTAACGTTTGAATGTTTGGAACATAAACAAAAATATGGAACAGATTCCAAAAATATATTTTTTGATAAATTTCATGTTATCTGCAACATTTTCGTTTAATTTTACTATTTTGGAACCATTTCATCTAATTTTACTTTAATGTATTTTAATTTATTATGTTTGAATTTTTAATATCTATGCTTCATAAATATGTAACAGGTCCAACCTTTGTTTAATATTCTACTGTACACCCCACAAAGTCATCCTCTGCATAGATACCACATGTACTTAAACTTCTTCCCACGTGTGTGTACTCGGTCCCTCCGTATCAGTGCATTTATTCCCATTCCAACTTGGCAAGGACTACGCTGCCATGTAGCACTTGTTTGATTAGTTTTACAAATTTTACATTAAAAACCAAACCTAATATTTTAGACTTGGTCATTTAGAAGAGTGTTCTTTATTTTATTAGTTTCATAAATTTTACATTTTGCCAGAGGTATTTTAAATCTTCTTTAATATTATATTTCACTACTAAACTTATGATAAATTGATTTTTGTTTTTCTCATTACAATATTTATTGTCTCTTGTGTTAATTTACATTTTTCCAAGTGAACTTGTACATTTATTTATTTTCAATGAAAATGTGTACATATAACTCAATTTTAAACTTAAAACCAACTTGTTTTCATTGTCAAATGTACTATTGGATTATTGTGTTGTCACTTGATTTTTCTTTTATTACTTATCCATAAATAATACATTATTACATTACAAGTTTTAAGTGTTGTATAATTACTTTAGAGTTTCACTTTTTACTACATATCTATTGCATTAAAACATTTATAAGAGACAAATATAATAAATCATTACCAACTAAAAATAAAGATAATCTAGCAACCACAAAATGTTATTTAAAATTTATCTAAAATTTGTAGATATATTCATCAATTAGTAATACAATCATAACCATCATAACATAAGATAATCTATTTTTTACTATTAAAAAGATTCAAAATTAAAAATAAAAATATGTTTTTAATATTCTAAAAATATCCAAATTTTATCATCTTAAATTTTATCGATTAATTTTTATTTTATTAATAATATAATTAATTATTAAATAATCATAATTTTATTTTATTACATCATAACATAAGATAATCTATAATATACTTTTTTACAACAAAAATAACTAAGGAATTATCAGTATAATGTATCTATTACACCACCCTTTATTAAACTAAGGATCATTATAATGTATCTATTACACCACCCTTCATTAATGGTCATACTTTGTACTTACTAATTTTAGATGATTATAATGTATGTATTACACCACCCTTAATTACTGGTCATATTTTATCTTTAAAAATTTTGTCTACAAAACTTTATAACACCACCCTTAATTAATGGTCATATTTTGTGCTTAAAAATTTTGTTTACAAAACTTTATATTATAAAGTTAATTTATGTTATAGTGTAGATTATTATGAGCCCAAGTTATAATGACTTATAATTAACTAAATTACATGTTGATAGAGAAAAAAAAAGTCATGTTATGAACTTAAGTTATGATGCATTATAATTAACTAAATCACCTGTTGATAATTAGATGTTGGTTTGAAATTATAGTTTTTACTTTAGATGTTTCTTTTAACAACATACATAGGTAATGTAGCTTTCTAATGTACATATAACATATCTCTCCCTCGCGAACTCTATCTTAATGTAACCATTCTCATCATTTTGATTAATATCATGTTATAGTTTTTTCCTTTTATTTTTATAAAAAACAAATAGATTTAAGTTTTAAATATAAAGAAAATTAAAACTAAAAGATTTGGGAGTACCATAATTTGATTTGAAGAGAAAAAGAGAAATGTATACATACACATTTTATGGATTCTCCATACAAATCTTAAGATGATAGGGAAGTTGGGGTAACATGATCTCGACAAACACAACAAAAAGATACTATGCAAGAAATAAATAATTGTGTCATGAGAAGCTAGGAACACTAGGAATGGTCACCCAAATTGCTTACATACAAGGAGTCAACCCTCCAAACTTGCTAGAGTATGTTGTTGTGGAGTTTGATACATTTATCGGTCCACCATGGGACCAGATCAACCTTAAACAAGTGCCAATACCACCCATCAAATGTAGCACCAAGAAACAAATCCTGCTCAAAATGGCATGTGCGTTGATTATACATAAATCCCAAGGCTTAACACTATCCAACGCAACCATAGAAATTGAAAAGGTTGAATGGAAAGGCTTAACCTTTACAATAATATCACGTGTCAAATCATTAACAGGGTTGCACATCTCACCCTTTTTCTCTTTTGAATGTTATGAAAAAATGCAAGATGGTGCATATGTTGCACTTAGAAAGAAATAAGAAGCATTGTTAGATGCTTTGTAGGTTTAACCCTTTCTTACTCTTCTCGGATCAATGAATGTAATCCATAACTATGTGGTATGTTAAATATTTTTTTGTCTTCATATGCCATGTAATCCATTACAATGTTTCTATTGATCTCCAATTACAACATGTTGTTTAATATATTTACAACGCACTTTCACACTGTATTTTATTGATTCACGATATTTCCAAAAACATGTACTTATTCCATTACCATACCAGTATGATTTGCATGTTTTCAAAAAAAAAGAAGGAATTATTTGCCTATATAATACTATGTACACCTCCCTTTATTATTTTTATTACTATATTTAAATATTAATAAATTTTTAATTCATGAACACAATCAAATTTTACAATTTCAAAATGCATAATGTTACATTTAAAAAAACATTACATTGAGGTAAAGATAGATATAAAATAATCAATGGTAAATTCATTAATCTAAACCTTAGTGAGTTATTGTAATCTTTAACTAATATCCCCTTAAGTGATCAATCTATATTTAATTGATAACCCTTTAAGTGATGAATCTAGCACTTTTTGAAATTCATAACCAATCAAACATCAATCCTTACAACTCGTTCAAAATGAGAAAAACAATATTTGGACAGTGTATTTGTGAATACCCAATATTGCCATCCAAACGAGAAATAGAATATGTAGACCATGTATTTTTGCATGCCCAATATTGCATGAAAAACAAACACTGACACACTTGAAAACTTTACTCTTGGGTGTTCACAAAAAACTATGATAAAACTTGTAACAAAACCCAAAACAAAAATGGTTAAAATATTGATGTTTATAAAGGTAGTATCGTGATGCATATATGCAAAGAAGGATTTTTTAATTTCTAAAATCTCTATTATATGCATTATGTGTGTGTGTGTGTGTGTGTGTGTGTGTGTGTGTGTGTGTGTGTGAAACTTAATCGATTAAAAAAAATCCTAGAGTTTCAAAAATCTTTATTATATACATTCTATAGACATAGTTGCACGACGTTATCTAAACATTCTAAGTTTGTGTGCATTTTCCCATAAATATCATGATATAAATCTGATTGAAATCACATTTTTATGTTGCTTAAATCCAAGTGAAATCGCACCATAGTTTCTTTATTTTTCCATATATTGTGATATGAAGCAGCTCACATTTTTGTATTGTCATCATAACATTGAATAGACAATTTTATAATGATTACTTTTTATGTTGATATATGTTTAGTATACCTTAATGCACTTATAATGTATGTGTAACAATTTGTTTATTTGTGATATTATAATTTAGGATTCAATGCTTTAATTTAGTTTTTTTTAATTGTATATTAAAATTTATTTAGTGAATTATAATGGTTTGGTTTTGATATTTGCAAATATTATTAATAAATTTTTTATCCACAAAAAAATATGAGACCAAAACAAATTATTTTAAAATTTTATTATTAGCCACATCTTCATTATCATCTTTAAAATAAAATCATAACTTATATATCATACATATCTTATAGATCAAGTTTTTTTAGTCTACTATTTATCTATATTTTCAAAACTTACAATCTTTTCACCACCAACTTCAAATAAGATCATTTCAATTACAATAGTTTGAATGTTAAAGTCTACATAGGTGTATATACCCTACCCCCTCTTGATTTAAACCTTTGACCTCCAATGACAAACTTTCCTCAACTTACTTTGGCATTCCCATTCACACGCTTAGGGGATATGCTAGTATATAATATAACACCTAATATGTATTATATAATATTACATAACACATAGTGTGTGTTGTATATATTATATAACACATAGTGTGTATTATATTATATGTGTTATATATAATATAACACATACTATGTGTTATATAATATATACAACACACACTATGTGGTATATTATATATATAACACACAGTATATGTTATATTATATAACACATAGTGTGTGTTATATTATATGTGTTATATATAATATAACACATACCATGTGTTATATAATATATATAACACACACTATTTGTTATATAATATATATAACACATA